>VXBU01012597.1:90622-293804 GCA_013400315.1 Bombycilla garrulus | reverse complement strand
CAGTTTTTTTATTTTAGTTCATCTAAAGAGGTTCTCAATTGCCAAATTGAAATCTGCCCATCAGTTGGTCTGAAAAAGAATATGTTTTTCAGATTCTAACAATGGCAATTTTCAATTATCATCTGAAAACCTTCAGCTTACAAGTGGATTTGAAGGGACAATTTGTTTATTTAGCAAGGGGAGGTCCTCTGCTGCCAGCCCTGTGCTGCTGCCTCTGTGTCTGGACATAGAGGGTTAAACTAGATTTCAAAATAAATGTGAGAATTTTCTATTTAGTTCTCTTTAGTTTTCCAGCTTTTGTTCACTTGTGTAAACCAGAAAAGCTAATCTTACCAACATGGATTTAAGGCGAGGTTTCTTTAGGTTTCTTTTTTTCCAACAAATGAAAAGCACCTAGAAGATGCAACGTCATCCTCTTTGCAGTCTCAGCCATGCCATTTTCACCCTCGTGTTTTAAAACCAATTTTTTCCCACATTCCAGTTAAAACTTAGTACCAGTAGATGAAGAGTACAGCTCAGGCTGTACTGACAGCTGCCTGTGATGGATGTGAAAGTGTGGGGTAACGTGATGCTGGGCAGGAAAACCAAAGCTATCTTCGAGCACCCGAGAATTTGGGGCTGCTTTGATAGAAAATATTTCTGGTATTTTAGAAAAGCACACCATGAGGGACAAGGGCTTCTGGTTTGGTGTGGGGATTAACTAGTGGGAAGCACGATCAAGTGTAGAGAGTCAGAATGTAGGAGATGCAGGCTCAGAGAGGAAGTGTGTGATAACTGGGAGACATTTCCCTCCAGAGCTCTGGATGGGATCACTGTGTACAGGCCCAGGTGGAATTGGGAGGAAAGAACCTTGGGCAGAAATTTCTTTACTACTTTCATCATTTCACTGCTTTCACAGCAGGCCTGGGGTATGAAAGTCCCTGGACTTCTCCAGTGGGATGCTGTCCATTCCCAAATTCACTTCATGAAGGTCACCCTGAAGCTGGTGCTCTTGGTGAGGATGTTTTTCCTCTGCTTGAAGTCAGCTCAAATGAGCGTCCTCTGCCTCTCTTTGCTTGCTGTAGAACCATGGAATCACCCTAGGAATCATCCATGGCTCTAAAGAAATACATCCATGGAAAGGCAGCTGGAAAAAGAAAGGGAGCTGCTCTCCAGCAATGCGATTCTGTACAACACAAGCCCACAGCTGTGGCCCCACGGAGACATTTTGAAGCCCAGCAGGGAATTGTTGCTGCCTAAACTCATTTTTCCTTCTTCAAGGGTGTGATATTCAATGTTCTGTGAAAAATGATTAGTGCAGGATGCAGTGGTAAGAAAATGTATGAGCCCAGTTTGTATTTTCTGCTCTGTGTGTGATTGGTTCCCTAAATAGTTCTGTCATTCTCACTCTGTATAACACACTGTGATTTAATATTAGCAATAATTTCTGGCAGGTTGGTTTCTAAGTTGCACCCTCAAATACTCCTCATAGAAACGAAGTTTTGCAGATAGTTGAATCTAGGTATCAAAGTCTAGATCTGTTTTGGTGACTAAATCCTGAATTTTCATTTCTTTCCCAAGTAAAACACTGTTATTTGAGGAATTTGCCATATGATTCAGTTCCATAGCGTAGAGAAAATATGGTAACAGTCATAAAACCTTGTTAAGTGCATAGCACTGACAGGCTTTTCCTAACTACACTTCTCCAGAACCCTACTCTTGCTATTTTTTTTTCAAGATAGAGCAAACATGTGCCAAGTTTATTAGACCCATATCTCCCAGATGCATTCATTAGCCAAGATCCTTCCTGTCTGGAAGGGTGTTCCCAGCCAGTGCAGTTTGGCTTGCAGTTGCTGTGACCTGATTCAGAACAGGAAAATTCCAAACTTTATTCCCTTCTCTGACAGCAGCTGAACTGTTCTGGAACAGAGATGGTCATGAAGAAATCATCAATGACCTTTAATTCTTTGCTTGTATGTTTTAGGGTACTGAATTGTTACTGTTTTTATTAAGAAACTGAATAATTGTTGCAAGAGTCCGTATTAGCTTTTTATTTTTAATTTTGAAGGGAAGCATGCTTAGTCATGAGTTAATGGCAGTAGACATCCCTCACATGATTCATGATATCAGTACCTGAGGCAAGGATGAGACAAACTTCCAATCACCACTCTTTTATTTAGCAGTTAGAAGTATATGTCTCTTTAAAAATAAAAAATTCAAACTTCAAACCTCTGCTAGAAAATACTGTCCAGGAAGAGTTTAGAAAAGGAACCTTTGCGAGTGAACTTGCAAATCTGACTGTGGTTAGATGGAAGAGAGAAATAAAATCTGTGTTTATTAACTCTGATACCATCACTGGCTCAGGACCAGGGCCAGTGATTCCAGCTGCACAAGTGGGCAGAACCAACCTCCAAATTCCCAAACCCGCAGCACACAGAGGGACACGACAGAACTGTTTTGTAACACCCTCTCAAGAACTTTAGAATCTGAAAACAAAACAAAAAGAAAAAAAAACAAAAAGAAAACAACAACAAAAAACTGAAGAAGTAGGCCAAGTGAAATCCTCTTCATGATCTTTCTAGTCTTGCTGCATCTTCCTCGTGAGGGGCAGGCACTGATCTCTGTCCCAGGGACAGTGACAGGAGCTGGGGAAGGGCTGGAGCTGTGCCAGGGGAGGTTTAGGTTGGAGATCAAGGAAAGGTTCTTTCCCCAGAGGGTGCTGGCACTGCCCAGGCTCCCCAGGGAATGGGCACAACCCCACAGAACTCAAAAAATGTTTGGCCACCACTGCAGGGATGCCCAGGGTGGGATCGTTGGGGTGCCTGTGCAGGGCCAGGATTCATGAATGCTGTAGGACCCTTCCAGCTCAGGACATTCTGTGTTTCTGTGATCCCTCTCATCCTAGAAACCTGGATGGTTTTACTGCAGGGAACAGGAAGCGGTTTCCACCTGAGCTGTGTTAGCTGCTGATCTCATCTCAGCGCCAGCTGTGAGGAGTTTTACGTTCTTGTTAAGTTATTAAAGCCCATTTGTCAAGCGAGCAGAGCTCTGCACACGGCCGTGCAGCAGGGCTGCCCCTAACGCTGCGCCATTGTGGTGGTAATGTGTCCAAAGAGGAGCAATTCATCTTGATAAGTTTTCAACATCACTTACCAAAACATTGCAGCAGCGTGACACAACCCAAAGGCCTCAGCGTGCTCAAACGGACACAGGTGCTAACACTGGAATAACCCGAGCAGTGATTCAGACTCTGCAAATCCTGACAAATTATTTGCCTTGGGCTTCAATGTTCCGAGGTCAGGGATTTTCAAGAGTCCGGCAGATCATTAAGTTTGGTTTCCAGGCCAGCACAGGATCTGAAATATTATGGGCCATGTATCAAAAAAAATAACTGCTTCACTCTTTTAAGGGCTAATTGAAAAGTCAACATTGCACCAAGATATGTTGTGGCTCAGTCAACAGATATGTTGTTTTATTTGGGGTTTTTTTTGCTATGCAGGAATATTTGGAGGTAATTAACACCACATTTGTTTTGCTAATTGCCCTGAGGGAAAATAAATACATCCCATTTCCTACTATAACTCACTTCATTTTGCTGCTTTCCTCATCTATGAGGAACGTAAATGTAACAGACTTAGCAAGAGGAGTCACTCTCTAGTTTTGGAGGCTGTGATGGGACATCCCAAGTGGGTTTACAGAGCTGACAGAGCTCAGAGGAGCAGCTCTGAACATAAAAATCTCATCTTCACAAGCAGGAAGAGCCAGGAGGTGGAATTCACCACCTCGATCATGTTTGGAGTAGAGGAAAGACATAATTAAGGTTTGCACCAGCTCTTCAGCTCTGCTCTTGTATTTAATCATCTTCTGTGCCGTTAAAACACATATATAAAAGTGTAAACCTTTACTAGATTTTACACACACACTCATATTCAGAAACAAATATATTAATTATATCTGCTTGTACACCGAGTAATCCATACAGAATTGAAAGGCACAAAACTCACAGTTTCATTCTACATTGGCCCTGTATCTGTGTTTATTCTTTTGTTGCCTGGTGACAGCCAAGACTGAGCTAAATCTCCTTCCTCCCCCTCCAATCCTCACTTGAGGAGGTGGCCAGCAGGAATACTGCTTTTGCTATTTATGTCTCCAACTCAGAAGTTGTCCCAGTAAAAATAAAGTTTCTTGGCATGGGACAAGAAAACTGGACAGTGCCACCCTTTCCCTCATTCCCACCAGGGGTCAATGAAATTCAAATAAATATCATGACTCACTCCTTGCTCTGAGCTCCTTCGTTCAGTAAATCGTGGAGTGATTTAGTGAGTGGTGTGGCAGAGGGGGCTCGGAACGCAGTGAAATGCACGTGCAGGTGCACAATGGGGCTGAGGTGACCCAAAGCTGATTTACTAACATCTTACCATTTAATGGCTTCACTTTTTTTTTCCCCAGAAGTGTGTGTTCTTATGTAAGCACATGTTTTTGACACTAGAAGGACTGTAGCCACTAAATTTTTATACATCCTCTGTGTATCCTTTTCACTTTAAAATCAGGATTTATGAGCTGAAAATGAATTGCATACTTCATCTGCACCATGCTTTTTATTTTCATTCATTCCCTGCAACACCATCGCGGGGTCCTTTGCTTCATCTGGGTTTCTTGAGCTTCGTTATCATCAAACAGGAGTAGAGGGAAGTTGTGTTTTCTGCTTTTCTATCAGTGTATTTCTTTTCACTGGATAAGATTGAAAAGATGAAGGGGTGCACGCAGTTCCATGCAGGAAATCCAGCATCCTGCCAGGGCACATCTCTGCAGGTTTGTCTGGTTTGTCTTCAGGCCGCTGCTCTGCTGATCCACTCTGAACTGAGCAGAATTCAACCTTAGAAATATGGCTTTGAAAAATCAACACATTTCAAAGCAAACTCAGCGTAGCAGAAAACGCTGGGTCTCCAGGGCTTCCGAAGATTTAGGGTTCAGGTCTATGAAAATCTGAATACAGGATTCTTCCTTCACTGATGTGAATATGGTAGCTAAGGAGTGTTTCCTTTCCTTAATGGCTGTTTCAGTCTTGATCTTTTTCACCTCATTGAGAAGTGGATTTAAGTATTGGGATGAGGACGGGATGATTGCTCTTTGGTCTATCACCATGTTATAAGCTTTAGTGACAATAAACTTGCCATCAATCAACACTGGGGCTGGAAATGCTGAAAACCCCTGGAGACAGAACAACCAAAGACTAACTCACGTTAGTCTTGTTTTCCATGTTCATGTGAAACTCTCTGTGAACTCTACCTCATGTTCTTCTCAGAGGACATTTCACTCTTTTCCCCCAGTCCTGCCCCCCTCTGTCGCTATAGGACACGAAAGAACACAGACACACACCGCAGCTCAGGTGATCAGAAGAGAGGAGAAGAGGGTTTATTTTTTCTAACTCCGGTATTTATAGTTTTCCAAAAGTGACAGTGGATTGGACGGTGGCAGTGCCACCTCTCCAAAGACACTGCACAGACAAACAGTCCATCAATTTTTCTCCTCCTCTGTGAAGGAATGCAAAAACACTGAGGTGTTTACAGAAAGTGTGTGAGAAAGTTCTTCACAAATATGTAAATCTCAGAAGGCTTAGAAAGTCTTACAAAAATCAGGGCGACACCCCTCACACTGGGGTGCTGAGCTGCTGGATTAAACCCCGGTATCACATCCTGGGACCACTGAAAATCAAACTCCACGATCCCACCCCGGAGCTCTGAGGTGTGGGATGAAATCTGCGCTGGCAAAGTGTAAGGGTCGGCCCGAAGATCTCATTTTGACGGGGACAGACCCCACAAGACACACCCTGGCCTGGCTGAGGGGGGAGATGGTTGCTGCTGCGGTACAGTGCTTCGGGCAGAACGGCTGTAGGTACAGCGCGTGTGTTCACTGCCACGGTACAGCACAAACCTGATGCTGATCAGCTACGGGTCTGCTCACAATAGGCCATAAATCTCCCTGCCTTTTGGCCAGAGGCCACTCGCCCTGGAAAAAGACTTAAAACTGTGACTCTCTGAACGGACTCTCGAGATCTCCCCATGGAAGAAGACGCGTCTATTGGCTGGGCCACGAGGACTTCGTCTCGCCGTTGGTAGCTATATCCCACCTTCTCTCTCTCTCTCTCTCTCCTCTATCGCATAATTGACTTGATCAGCACTCAATAAAGTGCTTCGTTGTTTTGTTGAAATTACAGTCCCTTGCTCTTTGCCTCTTATTTTTGCACCTTGAGATCCCTCGAAGCATCGCGATTTCCGCCTTGATGTTAAAGCGGATCGTGACACAAAGCAGCAGGCAGCTGTCACTGAACCAGTTTGTCCCTGGTGGGAAGGGACAGGGATGCTTGCACATCCGTCCCGTTTCCTCGTGCTGTTTCTTCATGAAGATCGAGCTCTTGGCCTGGGTCGCACCTCTGAAGTGCTGCAGTTGGGGAGGAGCAGCTGTTCAAACACTGCAGGAATGATGTCAGCTCCTGGCACGCGGCAGAAAACGCAGTAAAGAATTCTGGGTATGTAGGTACGCTCTGAGGGCTGACATTTTTATAAGGAAAAGGATGCATGGGACATCCTAAAACCCTTCCTATTAAAGGAACTCGGTGAGAAATGGAGCCCAGTGATAGAAATGTTGCACTGGGCTTTAAAATGAGGTTACCATAACACTTGATTAATGCTGCTTGAGTCATACTGCAATTGCAGTGCGCATACAAACTGTTTTAAGATTTATTGTGCAGTAAAAAAGTCTCATTAGAGACATGTGTGGATATTCAGTGCCATGTAAGTCTCCTTTTAGCTCCAAGCCAGCTTTAAAATCCTGTTCTGTGCTTTTTTTTTGGAAAGTTACAAATCCAAACACTTATATCTGACAGAATTTAAGACAATTACACATTAATAGTTGATTTAATATCCTTTTTTTGGATTAAGGAAATAACATTATAATCCTTTTAAAATTGGGAAAAGAAAAAAAAAAAGCTTTTATATTCCTGATTTTTATACCCATTTCTGTTCACTTATGTTGTTTGGGAAGTAGGGATTTTTTGGTGTTCTTTTGTGAAACATTTTATTATATTTCAGTGCAAATTTGTCAGAATTTTCTTTTCTTGGAAAGGTGATGAGATATATTTTCCTTTGTCTTTCGTGGGAATAAAAAGGGAGATTTTCTGTGTAAATATATGTTCATATTTGAATGTTTTACTCCAAATTTTGCCACAGTTCAGGCCAAACACAGGTCACATTGTTAAACAGATTAATTGGAATTGACCGCTTGTAGTAAAACTGGTTTCACCGTGACTCATCTTTTATAGAAGTGTGCAGGTTTCTCCATCTTTGGAAGCAGATTTTGGTGGCAATTTATGGATTTTATACATTATGAGAGATGTCAGGCCATGTTTTTATTCCCACAGAATCTCTGCCATCCTCTCCAGTGTCAGCTCCATCCTGATCTCCATGAAATTCCTGTGAGCTACAACCCCCATGATCCCATTTGTAACAGAGACCTGTGATCACCATTTCCTATAAAGTTCTGACTTGGAATAACTCTTATGACTTTTGGAATAGTTTTCTATCGAGGAAAAATAAATGAAGTGGTTGTAAAAACAGAAAGTGCCTCCAGTGACAGCGAGTTGTCTCTGCTGTGCTCGTCTGCCACCAGGAGCACTTTCCACTTGGTTTGTTTATGTTCTCCCCCTGGTTTTGTCTGTGGGGTTGATACACATGAAATATTTCCTGGAAAAAAAAAAAAAAAAAACCCAAAACATTATCAAGCTTTTGTAGTAATATTATTTATTTATCTGGTTTTTATTTGTTTATTTTCTCAGCAATAGAAAAATAGGTTTAGTGGCTTTTCTGCTTTGAGATGCTAAATAAAACACTTTTCTGTAAATGATATAAACTAAACCTTGAAGACAATTTATTTTCTAAGCAAATAGTAAAATTAATTAAGGAAAAACTACCTAAGAGAAAAAAAATCTTTCTCTTGTGCATCTTTCTTTCTGCCACACACATCACACTCCCCTCATTTACCACAAAATCTTGTATTTTGCTGTCTTTATGGATCATATTTCAATTTCTTCTGTGATATCAGCTTTAGAGTTCTCTGAGAAAATATATACATACTAATGGCAAGGTGGAATCCCCCAGTGTTCTCTTAGGTTATTTTTACCACAGCAGCACTCTAGAACAAATAGTCCATAAAATTTGTTTGTATAGAAAATTTATTCCCTTACATCGCTGCGCTCTTCAACTCTATTTTAAAATTACCTGTAATATAAACTTCCAAAAGTAGCTGATTTCTACAAAACATGAAGTTTTTTTTTTCTCGGATACTTTGTTGAATACTTCCAGGAGCATTAAATCCTGAATAAATTAAATGTCTTAAGGACTTTCTGTCTTTTGCCTTAACTGCTGTGGAATGCTTAAAAATCAGAGTAGAAAATGGGCAAAAGAACTGTGATTTTTTTTTTGGTAGAAGAAATTATGACCACTGTTGTGAGAAACTGAAAGTGAAAACTTTCCTTAATTTCATGTTTTTGAAAGGTAAATTATTCAGGAGCTCTAGAGGGCTGGTACAGATATTTAAATCTGGTGTTTAGTGTATAAAAGCAGGATTGTTCTACATGGGGTTTTTTTACCTTTAGGAAAGGTGATTTGTATTTCAGTATTGAAACATTCCTATGGTTGAATTTCTTAATAAGAATATTTAAGTGCTTCTTAAAAAAGAAGAGAAAATAGTATTGTATGAGTGTATTTTAAACCAAAAATGAGCAGTGAATTCCTGGCTGAGGTTTGTGAATTTTAACAAACTTCCTGCCTGCAGTGAAGGCTCTAAATAGTTTTTTGTCTCTCTCAGTTTTGTGGAGAGAATTGTGTAAATTCTAGGCCAGGTGGAGTGATTGAAAATTCCCTGATATTCCACAGACTTTGCGACAGGTATCAGGTGTCACTTGCCATTCCTCAGTCCTTTAATGCCAAAGGAAAAAAAATAAAAAATAAATAAACAAAAGGCACCAAGGATTTCTAACTGTGACAGACCCGCTGTTGTCAGATCTCAGGAGCGAGCTGCAGTGGCCCTTGCAATAAATCTGGGGATTTTCTCTCACCAGTCCAGTGCTCAGTGGCCTTGCCTTGGAATGAGCAGTGCAGGGTTTAATAGGAGCCTCATGTGCTTGCATTTTCCGCGGAATTTCCCAGCCTGCCCTTTCCATCCCGCCATGGAGCGGGGCACGGAGCAGAGAGCACTCCACAATTTCCTCTCAGCACATTTCCAGCTGTTTTTCCGAGCTCAGCACGTGTGTTTTAGAGGCAGGAGAAGCCGGGGCACTCCAGGATTGTTGTCCTAAATGAAATTCCAGTCAGTCCAAGGGCAGCCGTTAACGTGCAGGTGTGCTGGACTGAAATGTGCAGCGTGGTTGCACAAATGAAAACGTCTCTGCACTTCTGAAATGCTCCTTAATGCGAGGAGAAAAAGAAAGATAGCTATGCAAACTTCTTTGTACGTACACACATAAAATAAGAAGAGAAATGATGAGGTTTCTGGCCAGTTTCAAACCTGCTGTGGTTAAATGATGGGGTATCAGGACACCTTTATGGCAGCAGAATCTGACACTCACGGGAACTTTGCCTGTAAAATTCCTGCAAGGTACCATGGTGTTTTCTCTACTCATTTATAACATCTACTGGTGGGGCATTCATTTAGACCTGATTCCCTAACATCCACTGGTGGGGCATTAATTTAGACCTGATTCTATAACATCCACTGGAGGGGCATTAATTTAGACCTGATTCATCTCCTGACTGTTTGTTTGCTGTGCCTGGATTTTAATTTCTCTCAAATCATGTTTGTTTCTGAGAGTGCAGTGAGAGCTCTTAAATCTGTTTTGTGCAGCACGTGAAGCGGGCCTGAGTGGCTGACAACGACCATAAACTCTCAGCTTTCAAAAGAATGAAGAGATCTGTGAAGAGCACAGAAGCTTTCAGTTATTAGGAGTGTATTTGCCATCCCAGGCCAACGTCAATAATCCCAGAGCTGGAGCTCAGCCCTGAGATCTCCTGCAGTTACGTGTGACACAGCTGGCTCTCTGCTGAAGAGAAGGATGCTTTTGCTGAGGTAATACTCATTCCAGGATGTCTTCCTCCCGTTTTTCTTTGCCATCTGGTTGCAAATGGGTCTCTTTTCTCAATGCAGAGTTATTTCAGATATTTGCCAGAAGAATTCTGATTCTTTAGCTTATTGCCATGTGTGTGATTAAAAGCCATAAAACAAGCAGTCTGCTTCAGTTTCCATCAGAGATGGGATGTCCATAATCAGCACGAGTTTGCAGGAATTTGAGAGCAATTCCTCAACAACTGAACATAAACATTGCTGAGAGTGAGCGCATTCCACGTGGTGATGAGACCTTGGATGCTGCTTTTCATCCAGGTGCGTGTGATACCTTCAACTCTAAGTGAAGCTGTCCTGACAAAATCACCATCAAATTAAAACTACCCCCATTTTTCAGTTCAAGAAACTGAGATAAATTCTGTGACCTGTGCAGTTCCAAGAAAAAGCCAAGAGCTGAACCAGAAATTGAGTTCCAGTCAAGTGCCTTAGTCACAAGCACACCCATAATCAGAACAGGCTGTTTTAAAGACCGTTTGTGTTTGTTGCTCTCCTTCCCATCAGTCTGCTTGTCATCAGAAATGAACCAAAGGAGGAACTGAATGCAAAAAGGAAATATTGAGGTGGATTTTTTACAGGAAATTCAGATGTCTTTAGTCTGTAATAGATAAACTAGAAATAATTTAGCTTATTGGAGGAATGAAATGGTTACATCAAAATGAACTGTTTTGTTGTTTTTTTTTTTGGTGTACACTTTCCAGTTTTCACATATTTTGGATGAAAAATAGGTCCATACAAGGTGTTCTTCATTTTGGTTTTTAGTACATTTTGGTTTTTAGTACATAGTGAATTTCCTCCCCATCAGACTTTTAAGTTAGCCTACATGAGATCCATATTTACTTTACCAGCTACCATGGAGCAAAGGAAAATCCTCAGTCTGTGATAACTGACAGCAAAAGCTTTTGTGATGGTCTCTTTATGTTTCCTTCCTACACAAAATTTTGGGAGGACGTATTTATCCACATTATATTTTTTAAAACACAAAAGCCTAGATTTATAATTACCAACGAGCTGCTGGACATATAATTTTAAAGTAGTATATTTATAATCCCTTGATAGTATTCAGGAAGTTTAACCAAATGGATTTTTTTCCTTTGCTTCAAACGCTGAACTGATGAAACACTTTTATGGAGCAACACCTGTGAGTAAGAGAGTTTCTGACCATTTCTTTAGATTTGAGTAATTTAGACCCTTTCTCTGTGGCTTCAAATCATTCAGGGAGTCCATCATGGGGAAACTTTGCAGTGCCAGCTCCTGGAGGTGAAATCCCGAGTCCTTTTCCCTTTTTAGCACTGCTCAAACTTCCCTTTTCCTCACGGAGTGATTGTGTTTTCAGCTTTTGGTGTGAAATTTATGACCCAAATACTAGGTCTGGATTTCTGCTGATTTATTTATGTTTTAAAAGGAAATAGTGGCCATCAATATTAGGATTCCCCTTTTCCAGATCACTTGGCAAAACCCCAGAGTTTATATTTACTTATCAAAAGCATACCAGAGGTTGTCTGATGAGGCAGAGACTTAATAAAGATCCCCCTGACCCAGCCTTGTTCCTTAAAGAAAATCTTTGAAAAAGAAATATTGCTGGGTTTTGTCTCTTAGCTCTTCATCTTCTCTCCTCTGACATCTGATGCTCCTTTCTAGCTGGCTGTATCTAAACAATCCCTGGCACGAGTTCACATCTACCGGACAAAAGGAGGTCAAAAGTTTCACATTTTTTACACAGTGATAAGTGAGGGAAAACAACGAGACCTGGGAAGCAAATGAGAAGGGAACCTTCCAAAACCAGGATACAGAATTCTGATGCAGAAGCAATGATTTAGGAAGCAGACTTTTGAAAATTCTGCTGGTGTTTGACATCTTGTGCACCTGGAGCTGTCAAGGTTTTCCCACTGTGTTTTCCTTCCAGAGCTACATGGCCTCAGCTGGTAACAAACATTTCTCACTGTATTGAGGGTAATTTCCCATGAAGAACTTCTTGTTAGTCAGAGCAATTTTGGTTTCTGAATGTGTTTCTAGAAAATGCTGGTCAGCTCTTTTGAAAACTTTAGTTTGCTGGGTTGCTGCTCCTCATCTGTAGGGTTTTTTTTCAAGAAACAGTGGAAAAGATGTTTGTGCTTTTTAATTTCCCACAGTAAAATGAGTAATTTTGAAATGGCAGATCCCATGGCCCTCTGTTTGTCAAGCATATTCTTTGATCCATATTTTTGCATTCAAGCCTTTTGAGTCATTCAGAGAATCACAGAATTATCACAGAATGGCTTGGGTTGGAAAGGACCTTAAAACTCATCCAGTGCCACCCCCTGCCACAGACAAAGACAATTTCCACTGTCCCAGGCTGCTCCCAGCCCTGTCCAGCCTGGCCTTGGACACTTCCAGCGATCCAGGGGAGCCACAGCTGCTCTGGGCAACCAATTTCAGCTCCTTTCAAACTGCCTTGCAAAATAATGCTGCAAATTGGGAGCAGGGATAAAGGATGCTCCATGTTTGTCCTCTGCAGTTCTGCACCGTTTGCTTGTTCTAATCTTCTACCCTCTGCTGATCTCTAGTGCGAAGCCCTGGAGTTTCAGTGCTCCAGACAGAAGGGTTGGTCCGTGCCATGGAATGATTCAATCCTCCAAAATGTGCGCCTTGTTTTGCCAGTGGTTTTCTACTGACATTTTTGGAGTTGTTAAAGAAATGCTCCGAATCACCTGGAATGGATAAAAGGAGGTGTTTAGAGTGCTTCTGTGGGGTACAGCAGCTCAGGCTGCTGGAGGCAGGCTATAAACAGGAAATTGATGAGATGAGCAACTCTGGTTGAAAGACTGTAGTCTTTTCCTTAATATATTGGGTTTGAAATATTACATCTGAACACACAGAATTGCAGAAAATGCGAGTTGGAAGGGGCCCACAAGGATCATCCAGCTCCTGGCCCTGCACAGGACGTCCCAGCAATCCCACCCTGTACCTGAGGGTGCTGTCCAATCAATAATATGTTTAGCGATTCAGAAAAACACTCAAACTGAGGGAAATTGTGAGTTGAGAGTCTTGCTTTTGCTCCTTCTTGGGGAATTGTTAATATTACAAGTTTTGGATCATTGAGGGATGCAGATTTTTACCTTTTATTCTTCTTACCTTTCTGTTACATTTCACTTCCAAGGATCTTTTTGTTTGACTTGATGCAAAGTGTATCAGGTGAGAGGAGAGACAGAGAGTCATCTCCAACATTTCCATGTAATGGGAAAATAATTTCCTATTTGTATCCAGGCATAATGTGGATTTCTTACAGATGCTTTCCTTGCATGCAGTAAGAGGAAGACAGAAGAGCAGTGAAGGTGGGGTTTATCCCATTTCCTCCACCTGTGCTGGACAGCCACACTCTGCAGCACGGAACAATCCAGGGAGAAGATTGCTGGGAAAGAGTGTAATCTTATATGCACATCATTGTGGGGGGAGTTAAGATACTGGACTTCAAATCACTTCACAGCCTAGGGGGAAAACAAACTCTCTCTTCTGGGCTAGCAGTTGCATGAAATGCAGCGTTTTCCTGCAGGGTCTCGCCCCTAGATGATTTATTCTGTGTTTCATTTTCATAAATCCCAGATGAACCTTTAAATCCAGGATAGTTTGAAGCCACTGAACTTTCATAATCCTCACTCTAGCAGCTGATTTGCATGGAACACAGAAGTCTGAGGCAAGAATGACTGCAGACTAGAATGTACCATAGATCTACGCCAGAAGCTTTGAACTCAGGTACAAGTGAATCATTTCCAAGTTTCTGGCCCACACAATGGAATATTTCCTGTCTGGATGAATTACACGCTGCCTGGGTGGGCTTGTGAATGGTGAGAAAAAAAATACAAACCCAAAGATTAAAAAGTCCCTGCTGCACTTAAGTGAGGGAAGAAACCCAAAGAAACCCTGAAATGCCGGAGCTGCTGCAAATCTTTTGGGTTTGTCCTGCCACGAGCTGGTCAAAGTGTACATGAAAGGCTACAGCATGGTTTGCTCTACAAAACACCCTCATTATCTCCTTTTTTGCAGCAAATATATAAAAGCAATCATTTAAACTTGTCCTCTCAGGGTCTAGATTGAAAAGAAGAAAAAAAAAAGTATACAGCTTTTCAGATTTAATTATTGAAGCACGTCATTTGAACATCTGCTGTGCTTAGGTGGAGACTGAGGAGGGGAACCAAAAAATTATGTCAGCTTGAAATCTTCCCATTTCTGACCAGAGGGGGATTTCCACCTGGTGAGAGTTAGAAAGAAGTTTCCCTGGACTGTGCTCTCCTGGTTCCAGCCCCTGTTGGGTGTGGGGTGTTGAGCCCCAAGTAGGCAGTGTTGATCAGGGCTGCAGAGCATCTTCCAGTTGTTTTGTCTTACAGCCCAGGGAGAACCAACTGATTGATCCCACGGGGTGGATTTCTGGGAGTGAGGCTGCAGGAGGAAAAGCTTTCTTTTGCATAAAGTACAGTGTGTGTTCCTTAGGGCTAAAAGGGAGTTATTTCTCATGGCCCGCTTTCAAAGTGTTCGCTGTGGTGAAAAGCTGAAGTTTCTCATCTGCTGCCATCAGAGCAAAGGTTTGTTTCCACTGAACACTGATGGGCACCCAGCATAGCCCGGAGCACTCAGAAATCTGCATGTCCCATTCCACCACTCCCTGCAACAACTGCGCCGCCTTCCCAGAAGAGCCGGGTTTGTTTTGGATCACCTCTGCTCAGTGGGGACCAATCCCTCCAGTTGTTCATCCCTGAGAAAACAGGAACAAACAGAGGAGGGTCCCACTGCAGCACCACTGCCAAGGGAGGAGGTGGAAGTCAATTTGTTTAATAATATCTGTGAACCAACCTTGGAGATGAGCTCATGGTGTCCGTGAGGAACGAGGCCTGTGGGCCCCAAGGCTCCAATTCCTCGTGTTATCCTTCTCAGTTTATTATTTTTTAAGCTAAAATTTAATGTAACTGAATGGTTTGATCCAAGATTAACAAAAATCAATCCCTCATGTAACTCCATTAAATACATTGGAGTTGCACCAAACATGACTTTGGCCCATTCAGTGTTTTCTCTGAAGATGTGAATCATCT
The DNA here is from genome assembly GCA_013400315.1 of Bombycilla garrulus. NCBI lineage: Eukaryota > Metazoa > Chordata > Aves > Passeriformes > Bombycillidae > Bombycilla > Bombycilla garrulus. The sequence goes on along the minus strand of VXBU01012597.1, from coordinate 278,589 downwards.
TTAATGCGACTTCACTGATTTAACATTTTGGACAACAGACTGATACCAGCAATTCTACAAAACCTCAGAAGCCATCCTCAGAAATTTCCATGACCCCATTTTTTTTTTTCAAAACCACATGGAAAGTCTTGCAATTGTGCTGAATGAAACATCAGAACTTGTACAGAAAACTCATAAATATCTCATTTGAAGGCATTGCTTACCACTGAAGCTTCTGGCAGTATTTTTCCTCTGAAATAAAGGGGCTGTTGTTCCTAAATCTTACTATTGTGATTTTGAATGTGATCTCTCAGGCCCTATGTCTAAATCCTTCTCTTTTTGTACAGTTTTGGTGCTGAATGTGATCTACCCCATGAGCAGGATGGTCTAGTCTGATTTCCCAGAAGAAAAAATGATGTCAGAATGTAAGTTCTAATTTTTGTTGGTATTGATTTGCAGTATTTTTTGTTCAAACACCTCATCCAGGTTTTCCGAGTCTAAACAGATTTCCAGTTGTATTCTTATAGCTCTACCAAAATGGTTTAATTCAGCTTTCATCAACAGTGACCTGAGGATCAAGTTTTTTTCTGATTTCTTCTGCAATTTACCCCTTTATCTGATGATTTGGCCAAGATGGTGAGTTTCAGTCTTTTTCATTGTAGAATTGATATTTCTAAGTGCATATAACAGCATATTTATAAAATTGTAACTTACCAAAAGGCATTCATTAGAACTTGGACTCTTGAAAAAATATATTGAAGATCTTTAGACTGAGTTCACTAATGATGAATGTCTTTAGCAGAAAGAAATCTTTTATCTTGGGAATGGCAGTGAGGAGTGAGTGCCATAAAAGAATACGAAAAATGAAACATTGCTGTTTCTTTTAGGACAGCTTTTAATAGAAGCACTTAGAATTTGGGAAACAAATGTTTTAAAACCAAAGAGATCTCCATAGCAAATTTATTTTAAGAGTTGCATCATTTGTTTGGATAACCACCAGAGGAATTGGAAAATTTTTTATAGGAAAGAGGACACTTTATCCGTGGAGCTTATGAAAAATTCACTGTCCTTGGCGCCTTGAAAAGAGAGTCCTTTCTTCTTGACACAGCAATGAAAATCATGGCAAGGAGCTGGATAAAGTGTATGTTGTCATTATGAAGCAAAGTTCATTAAGTCAGAGTTAATTTAAGGATCATTTCCTCCTCTGAAGAAAAGGCCTTGATCTAGAAGCAGCCTGACTCAGTGTATGTCCCAAAAATCTTCTTGCTAAAGGGGAAATCTTTTTTCCTGATGTTCACATATTTGGAAGTACTCTTGTGTACTTATCTTTGTTCCTGTAATGAAAGAGGAATTCATTCAGCGCTTCTTCCTCAAGCTTTCAGTGTCTCCAGTGAGTCACAGTTAAAAATATTAAAGAGGATATTTAGGAGAAAAGGGGAGTGCAGGGAGTATTTGAGATGTTCACCCTGAATTTAGGATGAATTGCAATACAGAAAGTGTATGTTGGATCCCACTGAGTCACTGAAGGAATTCCATTTAAAAAAAGATGAGTGACTGTGAGTGCTGATGTGTTTCAGCAAAACAGGAGGAGAAAAAGCAGTATTTTTTCTCACAGAGTTAAGTGAGAATTTATATTTTCCGGTGAAATTTGCCCTTCATATTATAAGTATTTTTAATTTAAGTGTACAAAATCATTGACATATTGTATAAGCTCATCATAGTATAATCACCATGATACACTTTAAAACTTATTTTTTTCCTGACCTGCACCAAAAATCTCAGAGATTTGAAAGTAGCAAAACTAATCTGAGCCTATTTTCTGATCATATCCTATGTTTGGGTAATCTAATATTATACTCTTTAAGAAAAAACCAAAACCAAACAGCACCTTTCCCTGTGTTATTTTTGAACATCCATTATGTGATTACATACATTAGGATTGCCTGTCCAAGACTCAGAGTTCATTAATCACTAAAACCACGATGAATTGCCTGAGCATGTTTCGCATTTCCTTCCTTTTTTTCTTTTTTGAACTTCCACTCTAATTTCCATTTTCTCAGAACCCTCCTTGCAGCAAAATAAATGCAGGTGCCTCCTGGGCTCCTCTACTTTCTCCTCCTTATTTGCTAAACTGACTACAAAGAAACAAGAAAACTCCTGGAGCAGAGGACATTCCTGATTATGCCCCGAGTTTCTTTACATCTGGTACTACAGTGTCTCACACAGCTGGGGGAAAAATCCAAGATATTCAGCAAAAGAACGCTTAGATTTAAAAACAAGCAAAAAAAAATTAGTTTTTGCTTGCCTAAGAAGAAAAGTTTAAAATGTCTTAACACCTGGGACGCACGAACACAAAAGAATATGTGGTGGTGTCATGACCAGTGCCAAGAGCTTCCTCTAAGCAGTGAAACAAGTGAAGCTTTTGCACAATTTGAAAATTGGAGGTGGTGAAAAGACTGTTATGGTATGAAGTGAAGGACACAAATCTCATCATTTCCATGTCTATTCAATTAAGGTCTTTTTCTTCTAAAACTGCTTCTTCTAAAATTTTTTCTTCAAAAAAATCTCCTCAGTTTTAGCTGAAGGAGGATGAGGATTGTTTAGATATTTGCAGTAAGGCAAATTAGCTGAAAGCTTGGGTTTTTCATCGGGGTTTATTAGCCACAGCTTGCTAATTCTGCAAATTACTTTCCCACTCTTCCACCTAAAGCCCACGTCCACTCATTTCTCTATATATTTGAAGGAACTGGAGGCACTGCAGTTTCTACAGTGTAATATCTTGAATTATATTTATTTAGCAAACTGAACAGAACTGCCCCACTTTTTCCTGTTGTGCTGGAAGGATTAGACATGGAAGGTGTTGGATCTCCTTAAAAAAAGATTACAGGCACAGCTTTTGCTTCTAACAGTTTGCAGGAGGGTCTGGGATGGAGATGTGATGGGAATTTTTGACCTCCAGTAACGCCTCAAACCCATCAGGGTCGATGGTAATGTACAACTGGGCTCCACTGAGAAACATCTCACAGCTCTCACTTGATTAATTCAAAACAACTGCCTTGAGGGGCTCATCGTGGTGAAATCCATCAGATGTTACAGAATTGAGATCACAAGGGAAGAGGGTGGTGACTGCAGCCCTCGATGTGTCCCCAATCCAACTGGTTTCATAACAGCTGCGAGTTAAACGTTATTCACACCGTTCAGGCCTGGGAGCACTTCTCAAATACGTCATCTTTTCCAGCCCTAAAAAACCAGTTCTTCTGCCATTTGGTTCCTGATTTGCACTGGATACCATTTGACTCATCACTAAATTATCTTTGGGCTGTAATACTGAGGGGATTACAAATAACTCCCTTTATAACTATTAATCCTAGTGCATATTGTGTTTCTCCTTCTCAAAGATGTATACTTTATTGTTAAAAACACACAGATCAGTAGAAAAATGTACATGGATGTCAAACCAGATGTGTTCTGTACTTGTGGACAATCCATGGATTTTCTAAGTCACCATAAGTGTAATTAAATTATCTGAGTTAGAATTCATTCTTCTTTTACCAGACAGAATGCAGGTTTGGATCTGGCAGACCCATCTGGATTAATCTTAAATTCCCCTGACACTGGAATTTGTAAACATTTAATTTTAATACAATACCCAGGAGTTTTTAATCTTCCTCGTGCTTCTGCTTCCTTCTCACAGTTCTGCAACTGTGCTGAAGTTTGATGATTTTGCTTCAATATACCATGTTGCTAAAGGAAATGGGGTCTGGCAGAAGACCTGCCCCTCTGTGTCATCTGCTTTGATCATGTACTGGCATTCTTGGTTTTGCCACTGGATTTTGTGCCATTCTGATACAACTGATGTAGACAGCTAATTTGATTCATTTATTTGAGTCAGAATTGTCCACCAGTGGGGATGTTTCACTGAAACCAACGTATTCTATTTTTAATAAAGAAAAGCAGGTCAGGATAGCTGGATACAAAAAGCTCCTGACCCCTCTCCCTCTTTTTCTGTCCAGTTTCAGAAGCTGAGTTCTCTTTTTAAATCCCTCCATGCAAGTGCTCAAAGCACAAAACAGCCCCTATTTTCTATTTGCTTCACTTGGAAGAGTCTGATTCAGATTGTGGCTCTAATCCTGTCTGCATCAGACACTGATGAAATGTCTACCAGCACTATGTGCTGCTTTTTCAGTCCCCAAACAAGGGCACTTGATGCCCTTCTGCCTCTCAACTGCTGCTCCATAGGGCAGGGATTTGCTGCTTGACTCGCACTTGGAGCTCATCTCCCGTGAGGAAAAGCTGAGAGAACTGGGATTGTTCAGCCTGGAGAAGAGGAACTTCGGGATCACCTCACTGTGACCCTCCAGGACCTGAAGGGAAGTACAAGAAAGATGGAGAGAGGTTATTTACAAGGGCCTGGATGATGAAATACTCTTTGAGCCAGGTGTTATGAGCTCTCAGAGTGTTTATCACTTTTGGGTTTTGTCCAGCAATTCCCAATGGTATAAAAGTAGCAGGATGGCAGTGTTGGAAACAGAAAAAGTTTGTTAAAGACAAAAATAACAAACTCTACAGAGAAGAGCTGCACCAGAGGCAAGGAGATATCTGTCTCTGCTAAAACACCCCAAAAATGCCACAAGATTCCTTTGTTCAATGCTTTTGTAGTAATAGCTCAGGCAGGACTTTTGGCATTGGTCCAACCAGACAGCCCCAGGTCTAAGGTGAAGTCCAGAAGGTTCCATGAACCTTTGAAGAGCATACATCCAAATCAGGAAAGAAATTTCTGGCTTTTCACCTTTTAAGGGAGACTAAGAGAAANTTCTGGCTTTTCACCTTTTAAGGGAGGCAAAGAGAAACTTCCTTAATTTGGCCACTCCATCATTAGGAAACTCACTGCAGCACCTGGAGTGAAATGGCTTCTCACTGACAGAGAGTGGGTTTAGATGTTATATGAGAAGATTCTTCCCTGTGAGGGTGGTCAGGCCCTGGCACAGGTTGTCAGCTGTAGTAATTACAGAAGTTACAAACCGTTACCCTTAACGAGCCACAGCTGTGTCCAGTTAGGCCGAGCCCTATAAAAAGGGGGGATTTGTTCCCTCAGAGCTTTCTGGAGTCTGTGCTGTGAGGAGGAGGAAGGGTCAGGTGGCTGGGCGAGGCACAGGGAAGGTAAGCTGTGCTGTGCAGGGGACAGACTGGGCTGGTGGCTGTGTGAGGGACAGAAAAGGAGTGAGCTGGTTGGGCAGAAGGAAGAAGAACTCAGGAGGTTGTGTGGGGCTGTTTGGGAGAGTTTAGTTCCCTAAGAGAAAATGTTGGAAGGCTGTGCGAGGCTGCAGGTGAAAGGTTTAGCACTCTAAGCAGTGCTGTGTGTGTCTTGGCTGTGAGGGATGCTGTGACAGCCCAGAGCAGCTGTGCCTGCCCCTGGGAATGTCCAGGCCAGGCTGCATGGGGTTTGGAGCAGTCTGGGATCCTGGAAGGTGTCCTTGCCCATGGCAGGGGGTGGAATAAAAAGGGTTGAAGGTCCTCTCTGACCTAAACTATTCAGTCTATGAATCCATGATTTTGGCAGCCCCAGTTTGTCTCAGGCAGAGAGAGAATCCCAAAATCCTGAAGTGGGTCAGCTGGGAAGAGCCCATGGTTCACCAGGTCCAACCAGGCTGTTGGGGCAGGGTCATCCCAGAGCACAGGCTTGTGCCCAGAGGTTCTGGAGTATCTCCAGGAAGGGAGACTCCATAAATTGATCCATTCTCTTTGGGAGTAATTATTTTATTTTTTTTTTTAAATCATTATAAGGCTCAGTTTTTTAGGATTTAGCATTGCAATCTGAAATGTTGCACATAACTTGGTTCCCAGGTCTTGTCTCAGTATAAATTTGGAGTATTTGAAAGCTTTTGAGTGTGTACATTCTGAAATGGCTGAAGTGATTCACTCCTTCCTTCATCAAATGGATCATTTCTTTTAATTCAGAAGATAAAGTCATGGATGAAGTAATCCTCTAAATGTTGCATACTGATGAGATAGGTTTGGGGGTTTTTTGAGTACTTTATGGTGCTAGGTTGTAAATCAGAGGAACAATAAGCAGCGGAAGTAGCATTGCCCTTTAATTGGTGGGTAAGTCATTCCAGTGACTAAATCTGAATCAGGCACTGGATGAATGACATTATTATCCACTGCTCCCAGGGAACAACTTCCAACGTGGAGAGTGCACAGAGTTTTGGGAGTGCTGGTTGGGGTGCAGCAGGACTCAGTGAGACAAAGCACCCACTGTTGGGTCCAGCTGACATAATCTGTAGTCTCCAACAATCGTGAAATGTTCACCTCTTTGACTGGAGAAAAGAGCAATTTGTGATGATTAAGTGAGCCATTCTGGAAGTGCTCTGCTCCACAAGACCAGCAATAACTCTTGGATTTATAAGAGCTACAGAATGTCCATAGATGAGGTTGATTACCAAACAATAGATTAAATCATGCCTGTCACAAAGCTCTGTGTTGCCACGTTGGTGCAGTGATTAATGGCATTTGGCAAAGCTCCGAGTGGCCATTTGCCATTCATTCATGGGTGCCCTCTGCAGCACAATATGAGAGTGACCTGTTGGGAAAAGGGATTTTTTTTGTCATCTGTTCATTGTTTCTCCTGTAGAAACAGAGAGAAACTGTGGCTGGGTGAAACCAGACCTTCAGTTAGATGTGTCTTAGAGGGTACAGACTGAGAAACTGAGGGAAAATCAGTTACAATCAAGACAGTAAAATGCAATCAATTAAATCGTAGATGACCCAGTTGTTTCTTCCACAGCACTTCCATGATTAAAAGTAATTTGGGTGCTGATAATTTGTTTTGCTACAGATAGGTGAATTGCTGATGGAAGCTTTGTCACAACACTGTGCTGGTGTATTTCAGCTTTTAATTCCAGTCTTTCATTCAGAACCCTGGAGGTTCTCTGGAAGTTCACGAGGTACTGCATTTGTGGGGAGGACACACAGGAGGAGCTCAGATAGGACTGTGTCCTGTGGGAGGATCCCCTGAGCAGAAAACCTGTGACCATCCCTCCTTCCCCATCCCCCTGTGCTGCTGGGGGAGGAGAGGAGTGGGACAGATTGCAATTGAAGCAAAACTTGGGAAGTACGGAGAGGTGGAGGCTAAGCAGGCTTTTTTAAGATTTTTCTTTTATTTCTCTTTATTCTACACATATTTATTAGTAAGTAAATCAATTTGCCTAAGCTGAGTCTGTTTTGCCCACACAGTCAGTGGTGAGTGATCTCTCCCTGCTCTATCCACGAGCTTCTCAGATTTTCTCTCCCCTGTCCAGCTGAGAAGTTTTAGAGTGGCTTTGGTGGGCACCAAACACTGCTGGACTGAGAACAATATCGTTTCTCTTCCTGCAGAAAATCTCACCTGTCACTTAGGTGTGCTGCCAGTTAAACTCCCAGAAATTTAATCCAGAAAATGTTGGGCAGGAAATAGAAAAAAAGGGGGAAAGAAAGGAAAAAAAAATCCTACAGCTTCACAAATACCTGACTCACAGCTGGCATTTCACTTGTTAATAATTCGCTGACAGGCCTGTGTGATTGGTAGGAGATGTAAAAATATCCAGAATATCGATAACAGTGATAACTTGCAGGGTTTTCAAAGCCATCTTCACTGGCTTATGCTGAGAAATGGGCCAAGCTTTGTTTACATCACTCTGGTTCCTCTGGGGTACGACTGCCCACTGGTCTGAATTGTTTTACAAGATGTGGACACAGAAATTATGGCAGCAGTGAAAATCTGAAGTACCTTTTGAGCCAATTAAGCTAAGAAATGTGCAGCTGAGATCCCAAATTTTCTTAGTGTAAGAGTGTGCCTTATATCCCCCAAAAGAATAGTAGTCCTAGGAATTTTTCAGCCAGAGGATGTCTGAGGGACCTTGTGGCATTTAGGATGGCAAAGATACCTGGGCCAAATGTTTCTCCTAACAATTGAACCTCATGAATGAGAAGGGGCTGTTTCATGGCACCCTCTAATTTCTTAGCACAATGGAGAATCAAGTGTTTTGTCAAGCATTGAAATACTAATTTAAAAAATAATGGACTGTGTTTTCTTCCAAGTAGCAAGACTGTGCAAATTATCATAGATAAATGATATCAAATAAATACAGGTATTAAAAACATAGCAGTTGGGATGACTGAATTGCATTTTGAGACCTGAATAGCATGAGGAATGGAAAACAACTTTGCTTGGTGTGAAGTGCACGCCATCATGTATGAAGAAAATGTTTTGGGTTTTCTCAGGCAGCACATTCCTGAAAAAACTGTTTCTCTGGGCTTCCAGAGGAATTGTCCTATGGGCTTTTTTTTAATTTGTGAAAATCTTCCAAAGCTGGCTGTGTTTTCTCTACAACCTGTTCCTAAGACTCTGCAGGGATTTTGTGGCTTCTGCTGTTTGGAAATTTCTTTGGAGTGTGCAGTCAGTAGATACTCCTAGAAGGCAGGAGACGTATCCTGAATTACTGACTTTGTTCTGGGTGTTGTTTAGGCAATCATCTAGAATTTTATCCAGTAGTCTCTAAAGTCAGTTCACAGAGAAAGGATGGAGATAATCACCTTTTCCTCACTGTCTGTGTTTGCAGCCTGCAAACCACGAGGCCAGAGTTCTCCTTTAGGCTCTCAGTACACAAAATGTGCTGTAGTTGGACACTGCTGTGGCTGCAGATGCATTAATGTGGAATATTTTATCTCATTACAATCAGATGCTTTCAGGGTCCTGCTGCATCTCTGGGAGCATGCAGAGTTATGACATGAATTCTGCACCATCCAGCTCTTTCCATGGGGTGTGCACACAGAATTTCATCTTCTTGAAAGATAACTCCATTGGATTATTTTAGATGTGCACCTCTCTGCTAAGTAGGGTTTTGTTTTAAGTTTTCCAGGCCTGGCTGTATCCCAGCAGTTCTATTTCCAACTGGGTTCAGTTTCCAGGGGAAGGCAGCTTCCTATGATGCTTTTTGTCCAGTAAAGGTGAAAATAATGTTCTCCAACCAGCACTGTTTAAACTGGCATGCACATGGTGCTCAACAGTTTACTTCATGCAAAAATGCACACTGGCTGAATTTAGTATGAAAACTGATATTCCAAATGGGGCAAAATGCTAAGTGTACAATGAAATTTAGGTTTTTATCTTGTCTTTATCAAGGATCTTTTCCAGCTCGATTTTTTTGCCTAAGGGGGAAAATCTTCTAGCATGAATTAAAATCAGGAATGTGAATTCTGAAAGAAGTGAAGGAGAATTTAAATCTGTGCTCAAGGAATCAAGCAGCCTCTCACTTGAAATTAAAAACTCAGCCTTCCTATCATTAGGAGCCTAATAAAAGCATATTTTTTTATTGGAGACCAAATCATATGCACCAGAACTGAGCATCTCCTTGTCCTTTTTCTTGTTCTGATTTAAATAATTTAATTCTGGTACTCTGGAAGTTTACTTTGCTTATAGAGTAGTAGGTAAAAGAAATTTTAACAAAAGCTTTTCTGATATTGATTATGGTTGCTTAAACATAAAATAATTTTCTGGTTTTTCCCTTGCTCTAGGGACAGTGAGGGCTGTTTGGCACAGCTGTGAGGAGATGGGGTGCATCTGTGGCAAATCACTGCAAATCTGTTCCTGGACTGGAGCTTCTAAAAAGCACCTGAAGGCTCTGTGGGCAATTACAGGATGGTTTTGCTTTGGACTTCTGGAGGATTCTGCTTTCAGGTAAGAGAATGTCACTTCAGAGACATAAAATTCTTTAAAATATTGTGTCAGCTGCTCTTCTGTGTTACTGGTGGCTCTAGATTGCTTTAATACTGAAGGGTTGTGTGGAATTTGGCCATTTTGTGGGATTACAAGGTCTGAGGACAAGCACCCCTCAATATTCAGTTCTTGTGGCTTCAGATGATGCAGGTTCTCTGGCCAAGTGGATCTTCATGGATTTTTGTCACACTCTTCTGAATGGTGCATGAAAAGACAGGGAATGTTGTTCCACTTAATCCTGATGTTTTTAAAGTGATGTTTGAATTAAAAATGCCATTTAAGCATTGCAATTTCCCCTGTGTGGTAACAAATCTGTGTGTTTTCAAACAGAGGTAAGTGATTTACCCTTCGTTTTTAAAACAGGGAGTAGTCTAGAGATTTTCATAACCCTCATTTTTCCTCTGTCTTTTGATTAGTCCTCTGACACAGTCCACAGTTTCTAGATTTCACCAATAACATTAAAATACAACAACAAGTTTGTCAGCAAAAAGGAAAAAAATCCAGTTTAATTGCNGTCCACAGTTTCTAGATTTCACCAATAACATCAAAATACAGCAACATAAAGTTTGGCTGCAAAAAGAAAAAAAAAATCCAGTTTAATTGTAGTGAAATCTTGACCAGCTCTTTCCTTGTGCTTGCCATCAGTTCATGTTGCAAAGCTCTGGGAGACACTGATCCTTTTGACCTTTCTCCTTCTGAAGCAGAAAATATTTACATCTTCCTTGCGTTTCCTGTTCACGTAGTAACTATTTTATTTAATTGTATTATTTTGTTAGACTACACTACTCTGCACGTTTGTGTATTTAGTGTGGCGTCCCTGAATCATCCATGACCAAGAAGTGTGAGGTCAGTTGTAAAAATATTTGGCTTGAACCGGGCTGGCAGCCACAGCAATCTTTGCTTGTGTTTTATTTACTCCTAAAGTAGTTTCTGTTTATTTCCTGTGCTTAATGGATACTGTACTTGACCTCCTTTTGATAACAAAAAGCAACAACCCTCTTTGCTATGATATCATTTTCATTCAACCATAGATTTAAATGTTTCTTTTTCTTTTTGAATAAAACCAGTGTTCTTCAGGTCAGATTGTGGTGAGATGTTCAAAATTCTCCCCCTGTGTAGGTGAGAAGCTATTTGTGAAGTGTAGAACAATGTTAGATTCTCCCATTCCATATATATTGATAAAAATTCATATTTACTGACTGAGGGTATTGTACATCCAGAACATTTAAAGAGTGTTTCCTGTCAAGGCAAAAATTGACACTATTTAGGAGAAGAGCAGTGTTGCAGAGATGGTATTCACTAGTTCAGATATGAGGAGTAACCCAGCATACAGAAGTGGTGAGATGTATTTGTTAATTTTTTAGCAGAAAACTGGTATTTGGTGATTGAATGGAGTCTGCCCAGTTTTCACTGGTACAGCTGTGTTTCACCAGGACAGATATGACATTGTAGTTCAAGGTTTAGGTGTTGCCAAACATCTTCAGAGAGCTTGGGGTCGGAATAACTTCATATTTCACAGGAAAGGCAAAAATTGGTAGTAAGAAAATCAATGAAAAAAATCCTTTAAGGTTCTCGGGGGGCCAGCTTTTCAAACAGAGAAACTGTCTACTGTTACTTGTCCTTCTGATTACTGACTCTATTTAGCATTCCTGTCACTTTAGTTTGCAAAAATAACTCTCAGAATCAGCCTGGTTCCAGAAAATAAATATCTAAGTTCATACATGACATGGTTTCTGTGTGCCACGTGTGCTGTATGCTGAAAGACAGCACAGTAGGAATTACAGTTCCACTGAACACTATCAGCCTGGAAATATCAGAGAATGCCCCCTGTCAGAGTCCTGGAGTTTGCCAGGGCACATCACCAACCTCTGGGTACTGTTCCAGCTGTCTTTGAAAGGAATTTTTTGAAGAAAAAATTGATATGTTGCACAGAAATTGATGTTTTCTGCTGTGGGCTTAGGCTTAGGCCACAGTGTGAGAAATGCAAGCATAGAATGAGAAATTTTGGCCCTCCTGTCTTAGTTTCCACAGGATGAAGATTGCAGAGTGGTTTTGAAGAGAGGGTACAGGGCACTAATTCCTTGGGCAATATTAGAGCTGTTCCATCTCGAAAGCTGTTTATCTGGAGCCATTTATTCAACTTAAAACCAAGCAAAACTCCTCAGTGCTGCTTTTGTTCTGTCAGTGACATGCAAAGCCCTCGAAGGCTGGGGTAATTCTCACGTGTGCAGCAGCATCTGCCACCCATTTTGAAATGAGCATCCTGTTGGTGTGGAATGCTGTAACACAGCATAAGGAGCTGTCACTAGAGCATATTTTCACACTTTGATGTGCAGAAACCCCTTCAGCAGGGAGCGAGAGCTTCTCCAAATGTTATCTCGCAAACAAAACCGAATCGAGGGTGGGTTTAGAAATCATGTGAAGAAACATTGGAGGCTTGTCTCTCACCCAGCACTAGGCAGATTGTAAATTAGGATGTTGTAAAAAACTGTGCAGAATGTTGTGTGTAAATCTGCTGGTTGAGAACTGTGCCAGCTCCTCCAAAGTTTAGCATCACTGAAGAAAAATGTTCAGCATCCTTTACTGGCATGTGTGTATTTGTCTCTCATCACCTCCTCAGATATCTGAATTGTGAACAGCTCTGTTTTCCAACCCCTGTTTAGGAATTCGTTTCCTGCAACTCTGGCAGAGAATTTTGTGGCTATACTGAGATCACTGGCCAAGCAGAAAGGAATGAGTTATTAAAAAGCTTGGCCTCTGCCTTTATCTAAACACAGCCTCATAAATGCATGATTGGTTTCCTTCTGGTAGGATAGAGGGGCTTTTTTAATATATCCTCCTGCAAGCTATTTCCAGACTGCAGATCCTTTTCTGTGTAGGCTGCAGCATCAGTTGTTCGATCAGAAGCTTCTTGTGGCAGCTGCAACAAAATATGGAAAGTCTTGCAAGAACATCTGCTGCTTTTGTCTCCTTTTTTTTTTACTGAGATGAATGTGTACTTCAGCAAAATAAGTATAGCATGCAGGAACCGGAATGGGGTCCAGGGAAATATTTGAGTGCTCATATCTGGTGTTCTGTTTCAGGTTTAGCACAGATTTTCTTTTAAAATGTTGATGAGATTGCTCTTGGTATTGGATGACCTGGTAAATATAACTCATAGTTTTAAAATAATATTTAGGAAGGCACTGAAAGAAGTAATTAAATGAAACAGGATTGTAAATATGTCAGCCCAAAGCTGGAAGACTTTCAAGTCTCGCCCACAACAAGATGAATTGATGCTAAATCTCAAAATGACATTGTTCTCTCTATCATGTGGCAAAAAAAGTATGGAATGTTAAGTGTTCAAAACATCCTGGAAATGTTGTGTGCTGTAAGAATTGCAGTATGTGCTTAAAGACAACCAGCTGGTGGCAGATTGCCTAATTCACAGTGAAGTTATCATTTCTTTTAGAGCACCTTGGTCAGTCACTGATGTTCTGTGACAAGAAATGCTTCCAGAACTGCTTTTATAATACTTTAAAGAGACGGGCTTGGGAAGAACTGGGGAGCCAGAATGGTTGGAGGGTGGAGTTGAACTTATATTGAGTTAAAGTTTTTGGTGTAAAGCTAGCAGGAGAACTTTAAAATATGGATTTTCTTTTTTTTCCCTCTTCATTCATTGACTAGCGCAGTGAAAATGTCAATTAACAAAATGAGTGTGTAATAGTGGTGCTCAGGAGCATGATCCAAGCCTTTCTGAGCAGTTGCTGAAGGAGAAGAGATGGCACAAAGGGCTGGATTTGAAAAACAGTTGGCTATTTTTCTGTTTTTTCCGAGGAGACAACCATCATCTCCAGTGCAAAAGGAGTGTGCCGTGCTATGCTCTCAGCCAGACTCTGCAGTGAAGTTGTTGTAGGCTTCCTTTTCCCTAAACCTGAAAGAAAGTGTAAGAAATGCTGACAAAAATCATTATGAGCAGGATAATTGCTTCCTTAGACAGTCCTGTAGGCTTTGTTTCACCTGCAGCCCTTGTGATGGGCTTGAGGGGTTGAAATGTCCACTCAAATTTATACTGGAGCCATGTGGACAGACATCCTAGAACTGATGGGTAACACAGGAATTTCTGCTTTCTTCTCATTTTCCCACCTTTTATATTTCAAGCTGTGGGCAACAAGTAGTTCATGTACCCTCTTCTGTACTCCAGGAACACTCCTGTGTCAAGGGCTGCATTTATTTAGTCCTTCTTCACTTACCCATCTGTGTTCAGATGGAAACAAATCCAACATGTGCTGGTATGCGAGAGAATTTTTTTATATGGAAGTATTTGGAACAGTTTGTAGGCACTCATTCTGGGCTGATCCATTTGTACACAATTCCTCTGTATTTAGCTTGGACACGGCATGGATGTGAAACATCCTGCGGGCTGAGCACAGCCATGACATCATCTAATATTTCATTTTGGGTCAGAGGCAGCATTGCTGCGTCCCCTCTGGAGCCAGGGCAGGTTGAATGCAATTCCCTGCGGGACTGTCCTTTATTTAGTTCTGCAGGGCTGATCCCAGTGAGGATCTGAATGTTCCATCCCCTCCCCTGATCTGGCAGGAGCAGCTCTGCAGCACTTGTCCAGTCCCAGCCACCACACGTGCTCTGCTCTGCAGCAGTGAATCCCTCCTTGTTCCTGCAGAGTGGTGAGGATATGAAATGTCAAGGAATCGGTTCTGTCACCAGCTGTGAAAGTGTGTCAGGGCTAAAACTAAAGGAGGAGATTTTTTTAGACACGTGCCTTAGTCTGTGAGGTATTGCTGTGGCAATCAACCTTCACTGGGTGGGGTTTTTTAAGTATGTGAGCAAAAGGTGCGATGTCCAGTGAAATTCAGACTGAATCACAGTGTGGAACTGTGTGGAAAGGCTTCTAGAAGTGATGGGTTGTGGTGGTCTTTGTGCCCAGCCTGGGACGCCACAAATGAGGGGATCTCCTTAACCCCAGGAGACTCCACAATATGTAGGAAAGTCCAGGTTTGCAGCCCGTGCTGTTGAAGGAGTCTGCAGTGGTTTGTTGGTGTTCTCAAGGCAGTTTATTAAGTCCTTATCAAAAGTAGATTTCTCTGCCCTGCCAGGGTTGACACAGAACGCGTCCAGAGACACACTGTGCCCGCCCTGGGTGAGCTGTAATCTTTTATACTAAAAACTACGTATTAAATGTTTACAATTAAGTACCAATCTATGCCACTCACACCACACTGTCCAGATCTGTGTCAAACCAATCCCAAAGTGCCAGCATCACCAAGAAGATGGAGGTTATGAAGAAGAACATAAGATAACATGCCACGTGTAAAAATTCTCCATCTTGTGTCTCAGACCCCCCTGTACAGATCTCCAACCCCCCTGTACAGGGCCCTAAACCCCCCTGTACATACATTCAAATTATCTTTTTTACTTATAACTACTACTATTTCTCTATCTAAGTTTTTGTGACTTGAAATTCCTCATACAAAGCTGACAACCTGTTCCATGGATTAGAATCAGAGTTACAGGTATTTTTAGTATCATTCCAGGGTCCCTGACACCTCTGGCAAGGCTGAAAAGCCTCCTGAGCAGGGTTTGGGTCGGCCAAAGGCATCACAGGAACCCCTGGGTTCCAACAATGGGTAGCACAGAAATTTGTGTAGTAAGAAATATAACTTATAAGGATTCTAAGTTCATAGAACCTTTCTGGAGGAGTTGTAGCAATACTATTTTATACTCTCCGTTGTTGTGCTGTGCACCTTCACCACATTGCTACTGTTATCCTGCACAGAGACTCTGCTTTGGAAGTGGGAGCACAAAATAAAAATACACTCAACTCAGAGGGAGGGGTCCCTACTGCTCTGGGTTTGCCCGAGGAAAGAGGAAAGATGGGTTGATTTGGTTTAAATGCTTAATGGCAGAATAATTGATGTAAACTATAGAAAACTCTGAGAAGATGCTTCAGGAGCCTACTGACATATCACAACTGATAGAGGAAGCACTTAAGAGAACATGCAGCTCTAACATAAAAAATCCAAGTTGGTTGTAAAATGTATTTGTAATTAGTCAGCTAAAACAGCAAGAAAGAAATTAGTTGTGAAGCTCTGATTATATTGGTTCTTATATAAAAAACAAATCCTGAAAAAATAAGATTTAATTCTGTGTGTGTAAGTTAGCATTCAATGATGATTCATTTGCTGCATGAGAGGAATATTTCCTCTGCAAGTTACTTCTTTGGAAAAATAGCATTAATGTGATGGCAACAAGCTGTGAGATGGAGTAAAGTTGACTCCATCTGTATCATTACATGTTGAGGAGAGTATTCACCACCACAGTGTTAGAGAGCATCATTCTCGGGCCTTCATTAACAGCACAACATCTGTGGCTGAAGCTGCTATCAAAGCCAAAGTAAATTTAAAAAGTGTGACTCTAGATGCTGTGGTTAAGGTTTTAAACAAGTTTTGCTGTGATTGTCAGTGATTTTCACCATACTCTTGGGTCAATAACTGCATGTGATGTGTTCTCAGCGTGTTACTCTGCTTCCACCTTGCTTTGCTTCATCTGGAACAACTGCCTTCATCCTAACAGCAGCAGCAGCCTTTGCCAGGAGCTCTTCCTCATTCACTCACATCCAAAAAAAGAGTTAAAGGGATGTTCATGACCTGTGATCTACAGGAGAGGCTTCCTGGCATCTTAGCTGGATGTGAGGGTGCAGAAAAGCACTGGCATCCTTTGGCAAAATGCTCTATTCATGCTGTTCTACCACAACAGCAAAACAAAAGAGAGAAAGAAACTAATTGCTGCCTTAGTTTAACTTCAAAAAAAAAAAAAAACCAACTAAACCCTGTTTGCTCACATCTGCATCTTGTGGTTTGGATCCAGAGTGAAAGTAAAAGTGTTGAAATATCATTTGAGTGGCTGTCAGTCAGAAAGAGGAGGGTTTGTTTCCAGTACATCTGGGTCCTTGAGCCAAAGCTGAAACATTCTGTTCCTCTCTGCCTGGTCTGGCTCAGGGAGTCACACCCAGCAGCACTGCTCAGCAGCCTTTGGGGCTGTGGCAAATTCCCAATGACATCAGTAGGGAAATCAACCTCTGGCCTTCAGCTCTTTCCATTCTGGTCTCATTTATCCTGTTCTGCTGTGGCAGGTAAAGCAGCAAAAAGTTCCTTGGGGTTTTTTAGTGAAGAGATTGGTGTGACAAAAGGTAGCACGTCCTTCAGGATGGGAGTGGGCGTGCACTGAATTTCCTCCACAATCTGCAAACTTGGCAGTGCTGCTCTGGAGAGGTTTGGGATGCAGTGGTTGAGTCTGATGCTCACAAAATGAACCAACACATTCAAATCGAGCAGTTTGGACCCACCTAAATGTTCCTACCTGAACCAGCCTGAAAGTAGTGAAAGTATATTTTTAGCTTAGCTTCTGAGCTGCATGGCACAGCTGGCAGCTGTAAGTGAACTGGCAGTGTGCAATATTGCTGCAAATTTTCACGTGAAACATCCACTTGTGCTCCTCCTTGGTCAGTTTTAGATCCAAAATGCAACACAAGGTTTGTGAACTTGAGGGGAGTAGAGCAGATACTGCAGTGGACAGAAAAAAATATCTGTTTCAGAAAAATCAGCCTTTATTTGAGATATAGAAGCCTTTTTAAAGTTTTCTATAACCAAATCCACACTGCCATCAATATGGTGAACTCTAGAGGAGGGAATGCAAGGAGAGCCAAAATCCTGTTTTGTGAGCAGGTTTTCAGTTTGAGTCTATGGTGGAAGAGCAGTGAAAATCCAGATTATGTGCATTATTCACTCTTTCCATTTTGTACACAGCACAGTGTTTCTTCTTCATAGCCTGCCTCAGGTCTGAGTTTTCAGTCTCTCATTGTTGAGGTTTTGAATGCTCAAAGGATATGTATTTTTAAATTTAAAATAACTTTTTAAATACTATCAATGTAGTGGTTTTATTTTTTAATATATATGGAGATATCTGAAATCAAGTTGAACAAAGGATTCTGTTTCCTAGGGGGAAAAAAAATCACCAATGCTCTGCAAAAATCAGCACCTTTATTTTAAAAAAAAGTTAAACAACAACAGAACCCAAACCAAATCACTTTTTTTTTCTTGTGTTAGTGATGGTGGTCATGAATTAAAAACACTTCCTTTTACAGCAGCTCAGGGGAGTTCACTTGGAAAAGTTTTTAAGCCTTGTTGAGTTCTGAGGTAACATTTTCAATTCTTAATAAAGTTATATTTGGGCATTTATGAGAAATACTTCCAGCATTAATTACTGGACAGTGTCTTTCAGCAGGGAAATTTCAGAAACTTTGAAATTTCCCAGAGATTTATTAAAGTATTATGTAATATTTTGCTTTTTGTTTCTTTTTGTTTCTTATTCTTCTAAGGTTGAAAGTTGTGCTGAGTTTGGGATCCAAATATAACAAATTTACTCAGAGAGCAGCAAACAAAATACAGTTATGACATCCAGCAAATCAGAATTTTTTCCCCATCAGGGTGTGTATTTTGAATTATTTGTGTATTAATTTGCTTTTGGTGGTGAACAGTTCACATAATGATTTATTGACCACATAGGTTTAATGTAGATTTAAACTTGATTATTCTGGGGTTGGTTTTTTAGTTTCAGTAACATCCTTGTGCCAGTCATCCTTCCTGTGTAAGGCACTTCAGAATTCCTGTGTCCATGTGGGTGGTGCGAGTAGAACACTCGTGGTTTCACTTTGGTCATTGATGTGAATTTCTGTATTATCCAGCTCATCAGTGTTTGTCAGTTCTGATGTTTAATTCTGATTACATTTAAACCAAATTAAACATCACTGATCCCACAGAATCACAGAACTGTTGGGGTTGGAAGGGGCCGCTGGAGATCATCTGCTCCAACCTCCCTGTCAAGGCAGCTTCCCTAATAACAAAAAAGTCCTCATCATTATTAATATCATAAATCCCTTAGATTAAAATGGTGGCCCCACTGAATTTAGTAATAAAACCATGAGTGAAACCAGGAATTGAAAGAGAAAAATAAATCTGCCTGCCTGGAAACATTTAAAATTTGGTTCCAGCCTGATTGTGCTCCAGGAAAATCCCACAGTGCTGCCTGTGGTGTCTTGTGCATCACCGAGTGCTGGGCTCATCAGCCTCCTTTCAGGAGCTGTTCCTGAGCTCCATGGCAGGGGCAGCTGCTGCTCCAGGGTTTGGTGAGGCTGAACACGGGAATCCCGGAGCCTCTGGGCTGCTGTGGCCCTGGAAAAGCCAGGGAATGGCTGCAGGACACAAGTGCTGAGAGAGAAAACCCCAGCAGCTTTCCCCAGATGAGTACGGAACTCAACGGACATGCTGCCCGAATGCTCGAACTTGAAAAAGGAAGTCAGGATTATTAAAGGTGTTCCCGGTTTTGCTCAAAACAAGGTGATGTTTTCAGGTTGGGCATCAGGAGGAATTTGTTCCTGCAGAGGGGTGTTGAATGTGGGAATGGACTGTCCAGGGAGGTGGTGGAGTCCCCGCTCCTGGAGGTGTTCAGGAGAAGGCTGGATGTGCTGTGGCACTCAGGGCTTGCACTCAATGCTCTTGCAGCTCTTTTCCTGCCTAAAAGATCCTGAGGTAAAAGCAGCAAAAATCTCAGGTGAAGAACCCTGGTGATATTACAATAGTCACAGCAGGGCATATTAAACACCGCAAAGATTAAATATCTTCCACAGGCTAAAAAAAAAAGCAGCTCTGATATGTTCATCCTCTAGCTTTAAACATATTTCTTAATTTTTTTCCTACTTTGATGCAATTGGATTGTGAGGATCCAGTGTTTCAGGATGCATGGTTGGAGTTCAGATACTGGACTCTGTTTTGAGGAGGGATATGGAGCTTTAGTGAAGAATACATGGAATAATCTTGAAATATTTGTGGAGGTTGGTAAATAGTAGACAAACTGTCCTCACCTAAGTTGTTGAATGTGCTTTACTCCCCTTTCATCTGGAGAAAAGCATCTGACTGCTTGTGACTCGATTATTTACAGGATTTTGTTTTCTGGACAGGCTGGAAGTTGCACCAGAAATGTCCTTAAGTTTGTGACTCATTAGAGCTTGGTGAGTCACAGGTAACAAACAGGATGGTTGGCCAATATTTTACCTCAAAGTACTTGTGTTTGGGTGTTTGTTTATTTATAGCCACAATTTTCTTCCTTTATTTCCTCTAAGAAAGAGACTGACATGTTAAAAGAAAGGAGGTAATGATTCCCATAAAATCAGGGTTTTTTTTCCTGCCATGCTGAGAGTGATTTGAAAAATTCCATGTCTCCAAACAGAGTGAAAACCAGACAGCTTTGGGAGACAGGTTATTCTGAGCAATCAGTATCTTTGCTACCTAGCAGCTCTATGAGATCTCGAGATTATTTTGAGATTCTTAAATTCACTGGCAAAAAAAATAGTGATTCTCAAAGATATTCAGATCCATTCCCTTAAGGTGTCTTCACCTTGCATTGGTAATAAACAGAGAAAGGGGGATTGGAGCTCTTGGAGCTGGAGGCAGAAGGTGGCAGAGTTGACAAATTAGGAGTTCACACTTTGAAATGTATATTAAACTCAAAAACTGGAACTTTATACCTCCAGAAATACATTTGTTTTTGCAGGTAGAATTAATTGAGTGAATTGAAATCAAGGGGGAAAGTTTCTCTCTTTCCTCCCATGGCAGAACCATTAAAACCCAGCTGTTTTTACACCACTTTTGTGTGCTCTGTAAATCTCTAATGACAGTGTTTTATTCCTCCACGATGCCTGTGCCAAGATTTGCAAATTTTGAGATATACAGTAATGGTTTGATGCCTATTTTAACAACTCTTTGTGCACTAAATGTCTTTCTTTTACCTTCTGGGAGTTTTCTTTAAGAAGGAGAGAATGAGAAATGCTTTGATCTTTCAGAGAAGTGGTTTCAAAATTTACCAAAAATTGAAAAATGAAGCTAATGCCATGACAAAAGCTTCTACTGTAGTTTGAACTATTAAATCCAACTTTTCTCAGAGACTTTCTACCTCCAAGTGACTGATGACTGTTAGTGTTGTGTTTTTGTGATCATTTGATGGGTAAGGGGAGAAGTTGTACTTGAAAATCTTGAAGTGTGTGTTCAGGCACTGCCTCCCTCTCAGATGATTAGCTGGATATTGCACAACACCTTTTTTTGGGTTTATTTTCCTTAGAAAAGAACAAGCCTGTGATGAAATAAACACAGAGATCAATTAGGACCACACTCCTGAAAAGAACTGGTGTTCAGCAGAGTTTATTTTTTATGAGCTTGGTTTACACACAAAGTGTTCCACAAAGAAATTGACATTAAAAATAGTTTGAAGAAGTACAGGGAACATTTCAACTTAATCTTCTGGATCAAAAAAAGGCTGTACCTAAAGCAACTGAGCTCATGAACTGTTTTGCTTAGAACTGGAAGTCTTTACATTTGTGATTTTCTGTTTCTGAGGCTTCCAGTGATAACAATATCTTCTAACATTTTTGTATTCTTTTGAATCGAAAGTTATTTTGTAAATTTTATTTAAGTTTGGGTCACTATACCTGAGAAAGGGAGGAGTTTAAAAGTCTCTTGGGTTTTTTAGTATTAAGTACTCTATCAGATTTGGTTACTATTCTGACAATAGAAAATGTCTGTCAGCATTAAAATACTTTTCCTTGAAATTAACATAAAATTTTATGTTTGGAATGCTAGGCATTGTTCCTGACATTCTATAGTAGTGCCAATTCTAGTAGAAACTGGTATTTTTGAGACAACCTGACTTGATAGAAATTATCAAGACTTTATTTTCTGTTACCTTCACAATTCTTTGGTTTTCCTAGGAAGCCTCCAAAGCTTATTAGACGTACTTAAAAACGTAATTTNTTATTTTCTGTTACCTTCACAATTCTTTGGTTTTCCTAGGACTAGGAAGCCTCTAAAGCTTATTAGATGTACTTAAAAATGTATTTGTTCATTTTTTAATGTAGGGCAGCTCTAGTACAAAATAAGAGTACTCACAAAATCATGTTTTCGTCAATATTTGACAACACAGACAAAATTTCCCAAAGCTTTAAAATTGTTTACTCAGCTGACAACAATGGCATGTGCACCATTGTCCAGCTTCTCCACGGATTAAACTCTGCTCAGGCTACACACAAACTTTGTCCCAAATTCCTTTGGGATTTTGATGAGACTACTTCATGCATTCACCACATTTTCTCTTCAACTCATCTCTGGAGCTTCACCACTTTGAAATCCTAAGTGGCATCTCTTTTAACCTAAACAGAAGCAGGGCAATTGAGTATCTTAAAGGTTACATATTGCATTTGTGGGTGTGAAAGGAGCAAACATCCCAAGTGTCCCCAAACTGCGCTGGAAATAACAAGCTGTGGTGTTCTGCAGTGTGAAATTGGTGTTTGTTTTTGGGTTTTTTTTGATTCTACACAGCCTTTTCTTTTCCAGTAGTTCAGGGTGGGTGCAGGAAGCCAGTGTAAAACCAGGAGTCACTGCTGTGTCCCACGCCCCCTTTCCCACCTCAGAAGGAAGAGCAGCAGAGCTTTTGGTGTTTGGCAAAGAGGCTTGAGGCAGTGCTGTGGTCACACTTGGGGTAGTGAACTCTGTAAGAGCTCTGGCCCCAAAAATCTTGTCCAGAATATCCTCAGGGGGATGTTTTCAAACTTGTGGATAAGCCAGGAGTGCACAGCCCATCTCCTCAGAGTGCTTTCTGTAAGAGAAGTAAGTGCTTCTTTTAATATCATGTGAGAGTTCTGTCAGTCCCTAATCTGATTTCACTTCTACAAACATAACTCGATTC
The DNA here is from genome assembly GCA_013400315.1 of Bombycilla garrulus. NCBI lineage: Eukaryota > Metazoa > Chordata > Aves > Passeriformes > Bombycillidae > Bombycilla > Bombycilla garrulus. Next base: position 256,064 of record VXBU01012597.1, on the reverse strand, counting down.
TGGAAAGAGATCAGATTGTGACCCAAAATCCAACAGATTGCAATAATTCTCTCAGAGGTGCTGACCCAAACCTGTGAGCACATAAATACAGATCTCAGCTGCCTTCAGGATGCTCCTGTTTGTATGGATGCTTCAGCCTTTGACAGAAAGGGAAGCAAAATCATTTATCTGGGCTTTGAGGTCACATGTAGGACACAATTTCCTTCTGCTGGAGTGGATCAGTGCACAAATCAGAAAAATGTGAACGGAGTAGGGGGAAGATTCTGTGCTGTTTCTGCACTGGGACGTGTGAGTGCACCGCTTCTAAACCTCAGGAAATTGTGTTGGGTGAGGAGGAGGGGGAGCGAGAGTGGCTTCATCCGTTTTTCAGTGGCAAAATGCAGAAATCCTTTCCAGAGGTCAGGGACTGAAAAACAACTTTTACTCACATACAAATTCTTCAAACCAGTGAAAGGATTTAGTAAGGACAAAACCTGCACAGTTTAACTTACTTTTGTTGCCATATTACCACTTAAAAATTATCCCACATTCATAGATGTCTTAAATGGCAACTTTTTAGAACGGAATGGAGCCTTTCAACTATTTTATAACCTAAAGTTTCTAAGGTTTGGGGTTGTTAGGCATTGCCAGACCTTTATCTTGAAATAGGACAACCTGTTAAATATTTCAGTATGGCCTGGTGAGAGGTTTTGCTTGTAGCAGTAAATGTGCCTGAGTTGGCTACAAAATTTACAGCTAACCTTAGATCCTGAAACCTACACCTTGCCCAGAATACTTGGCTTTGAGTTTTGCTTTCCTTTCTTTCTTGGTTCCTATTCAAACATAAATAATGTTTTCAGAATGGTGATTGAAAAGTGTTTTAACTTAATCCAGTGACATGGCCAAAAAGCTTAAAGGACAATAATATTAAGTATTCCTCTATAAAAACAATTTATGTGGGTACATTTTTAATTGCTTTTTTACGTTTTTATCTTCAACTTTTTTTTGTTTTGCATATCCAAAGATCCACCCTGTGCTTACTATGATAATGTGACAGAAATTGTACTTTGAATTCAGAATAAATGTGTGAAGGAGATGCACGTCCATGTACGTCAGAGGATAGGATTGGGGTCATCCTTCAGTCTGAGGGGAAATTGATTTGCAACAGCCACTGGGAGATGTTTAATTAGTGACAAATTAAAGTGGGATACGAGCCTATGTGAAGAGGATGCTTTTATTCATTCTTAAAATGGGAAGCTTCAGGAAGTGTTCTGAAAATCATTAAATTGCAGCACAAGAAGGGATAGCAAGGTGTCTTCTGGACCTTGGGTACAGGTGGGATTAAGACGTATTCAGTTTATATTTAAAGTTGTGCTTTAAAAAAAACAACGGACTTTACACCCTGTCCAGGCAATCTGTTCAATTGCTTCATAATAATCACTGTGAAAATAGTGGCTTTTTACATTTCTTTCCCTTGGGTTTATATTGAATATCTGCTGCTGCATTTTCTGTTTGTCCAAATCCTAATTCTTTTAGACATGGGGGGGTGCCTTATTATTTCTCCTTGCAATGTCACTTTACATATTTAAAAATCAGTTGTTGTAACCCTTCTCATTGCTGTAGTCTTTTCTCATGTCCCTTGTTCTTGCTCTTTTTATGCCAATATTTTTTTATTCTGTGCTTGTTTTTGCACAGAAATCCTTTTCCATCACTAGTGATGAGAAACAGAATTTATATTCTATTTCTTCTTGTACCTTCTTTACAGGCCACTCTGTACATAGTTTTTTGCACATTTGGTAGCCAGGTAAAACGCGATGTTCCTGGTGCTCATCCTGTTTTCTGGGATAGTTTTCTTCAGGTTGAATTACAAATAAATAATTATAAATGTTTTTAGCAGAGCGGTCTGCTCTTCTAGAACATGAAGAACAAGGTGTTGACATTTTCAAAGCACAACCCAGGGAAAGGCCTGCGTTGGGTCAGCTCCAGCTCTGATCCCAAGGACAGAGAGGAAGAGCCACAGGCGGGTTGAGGCTGGAATGTGCAGAGGAACTCCAGTGTGCTCATTCAGTTACAAGTGTGAGTTCCTAAATATCCGTCCCATTTCCAGAGGCACAGCCAGAACTCTTAAAATTCAGGAGCAAAGCTGTGTGAAAACGCTGTGTACACACAGGTCTTTCCTCCTACTCATTTTTCCTCCCTATGGCAAAGCCGCTCCTGATGTGGCCTGGCCTCCACCGCAGCTTCTCCCACTTTGGCTTTTCCAGCACTTGTTTAGACTTGGGTTGTTCCTTTCACTTCCACGTGTGTTTAATAGAGCCCAATCCGCCTTCCTGCCCTCTCTGTAGTTTTCTTTCCTACTTAATTGCGCTTGAAAAGAACATTTCTTGTTTTACTATCAGTCCAAAATGTAACCAAACCCAAGAGGGCCACCTACATAGTTTATAGATATGTATTTGTGGATGTAGGGTGTACAGAATTTAACCTCTGGTGCTGAATTGCATGGATTTCATCTAAAGTGGGATTCACTTCAAGGAAATCAGGGGAAACAGGAAGCTGGGAGAGCTGTGGTTTCTATTGAGTCACTGCAACAACAGTGACACAGGTTTTGTGTCGCTTATTTCCTACAATGAAGAACTTTTCTTGACGAAATGCTGCCAGTTCTAGGGAAGAGGGATGTCATGTGTTGTGCACCTCCAGACCTTTCCTCAAATCTTGCCCATGGGGGAAATGAAGAATTTGGCTCACATTGGTCCTGCTGTGGCTGTACACGAGCATCCTCTGTGTCACCTGAGGTTTGCGTTGTGTTCTTTTGATGCTGACTTTTCCTGACTTCAAGGCCTTCTGCTCAAGAACAAAACTGCAGATGAGCTTCCAGCACGTGTCTGTGGCCCAGTGCTCATAGAAAGATGTGTCTGGACTCACTTCCTTTCCCTCTGGGCCAGTTTCTCCATAAATCTCCCCACAGCTCCCTTTGGCAACCCTCTGCTGCGCAGGATTTGGGCCAAATTTACTGTGCTTTTGGAGCCTTTCATGTGCAGTTACTCTTGGGAAACTCCAGTTGGAATTTGATTTTTCTTGGCAATCATGGGCTCTTTAATTGCAGACGGACTTCACTGTTTTATGGAAGGTTAAGTGAAGTGTGCTCTTTCTTTTGCCCCCAGCATGTGATTTGTTTGCTAGATCAAGGCAAAGTGCCACAAAAGCTGTTATATTTCTCTTCCTTCTGTTAGATTTTGATTTTTTTTTCAGCCTCTAATGTGCTCAATCAAAAGTCCTGAAGGTGCAACACAAGGTTTTATCCTCTGTGGGTATCTGGAGTCCTGCATTTCTATCTGTGCAAACAGTGGTTTCTTCCCTTCCAGTCTACTCCCTCAAAAGCAATTAATGGGCTAGCCCATAATTGTATGTGCTTCCTTTTCCAGTAAAGAGGAAGGAAGCCTCCAAATCCGATGGACGTCATTTGGGCTGCAACTTCTGCAGAATGAGTGTGTATTTAGAGCAGGAAAATGTCTCTTGTTGCCAGAACATGGATAGGAACTGATCTTCCTCTCTTTAATGGGCAATCTAAAGGTCAAGAGCCTGCATGGAGACAAACGGTGACTTTATGCCTGATGATTGCTTTGTTGATTTGAAATGTAATCCAGGAAGTCACTGAAAGCTGCCTGCAAGCTGATTATTGCCATTTCATTGCCCCCCCCTCAACAAATATCAACGTTATTCACCTGGAAAATAATAGTTGTAATGGAAAAGTTCTTAAAAACTATTTTCCTACCCCATTCAGCAGATAAATTGTTTTCCTTTCCATACAGCATGATATGTAAACCTATAAAGGTTTACAGTAGATGTTAGAAAAAATTTTAAAGCCATTATTTTTGGATAATATGCATGCAAATCTGAGAGAAATAGTAGATGAAGTGATTGCAGTGGTTAGAATATTTTAAAAAGTAACTTTCTGAAATGTGGGTGTAGTCAGGTGGGGGTTGGTCTCCTTCTCCAGGCAGCAACTGAGAAAATGAGCTGTGCCAGGGGAAATACAGGTTGGATATTGGGAAAAAGATTTTATGGAAAGAGTGATAAAGTTCTGGAATTGTCTGCCTGGGGAGTTGGTGGAGTCACCATCCCTGGATGTGTTTAACAAAAGCCTGGATGTGGTGCCAGGGTTTGGGTGAGGAGTTGGGCACAGCTTGCACTCGATCTTGAAGGTCTCTTCCAACCCAGTGATTTGTGCTTGGGATGATGATAGAGCACATGAACAGGACATACATGGAACTCATCTGCTTCCCTGATCTTTCCATCCAAATCAAGAGCCAGGAATTCAATTACTTTGCGATTAATGTGATGATTCTACAATATCACTTCATTCACTTGGCCAGCTTGGGAAAAGCTGTCATGTGCACGCCACTGCTCATTCTCCCTCACAGTGCCCCAACTCCCCCACCCCAAAAAAAACCTCTGGTTTTCAAGCTCCAATTCAGCACAGATTTTTTTGTGCTTAAAATCCAAACTCCACTCTTAGCAGAAAAGCTAAGAAACTTCCCCACTTTGCACCTGTTTGATTATCTCATAATAGGTTGTGTTCATTTTCAGCTGTGTGGGTTAGGTGTGTTTATCAAGTCGCCTCAGTTTGTTGTTGAGGTGATTAAAATAAATTAGGTCCTACAGATTTGAGACCTCCCACCTTCACTTGGAGATTACAGAGTTCTTCAGTTAAATCTGATATTGAGCCTAAGTGATCAAGATTGGCTCAGTGGGACATGTGCTGTACTCCCTTCTGCAGGGAAGGGAACAAAAGAGGAAATTCTGTAGTTGTGAACTCAAGGTAACTGTGTCCTTTCTGCTCTTGGTTCCAATTCTGCTGCTGCATGATTTGACGGGCAGTAGGAATTCGGAACACAGAGAAGAAAGTCCTGAACAATATCCTTCTCCCCAGAAACTCAGGAGGATGGAATGCTGTAAGCTCTTGCTCTCTGTAGAACAAATGCCAGCATGCTCACAGTTTCCCTGTAGTGCAGCTCTCAGGGTTCATATTTTGGCTGATCATGAAAGGCCGGCAGCTCTCAGAAAGAAAAGCGAGTTAATAAATCCACAGCCCACATTTATCTTGCCGAGCATTTCACAGCCTGTCAGATTGCTGTCTCCCTGTGTGCATGGATTAAACACTGGGAAGCAGCACAGCCACCCGACTGGGGCTGGCACGGTGCCGGTGCCTCCTCTCTGAAAGGCAGCTCTGTCTGGAGGGCAGAGGGCAATGCAGCACAACCACAAGAGTGGCTTCAACAACTGGGCAGTGTTTTCCTGCTCTTTCTCTTTCTGCAGCCAGCACTCACCGGCTGGGGTTGTGTGAAATGCAGGTTGCAGTTCTAACTGGATGCTCTTTCCCACGACTGCAGGAGCATCCGTCAAATCTCGTGCTTGCTTGGCACTGATGAGCTGTTAATTCAAGGTGAGCTCTTAGTGCTGCTGCTTTCAGGCAATCCTGGCATGTGGAACATCTGCTGGTGCTTTCAGCACCTGTGCACTCGGAGTGAGGCAGGGCTGCTGGTGTCCACACAGGAGACTGCTGGGGCTGGCTGCAGCGTTCTCAGGGCTTCCTGGGCCTCTGGCTGAGCTCCAGGGTTCTGGGACCTCGTGTGCACTTGGTCACTGCAGCTGAAGATCCCAAAGCGACTTCTCTCCTCTCCTTGCCATCCTTCTGGTGCTGTGGAGTATCCCTGGCTTTATATATTTGATGGTATTTGCCAAAATCCTTGTCTCACATCCATAACTGGCACGTCCAGAATTGGCACATGCTTTGGGATTATTTTATTACTCACTAGGTGATTTTAGTTGGCATTAATCTTCATTCAGTGATGGTAAGAGCTGGAAGCTCTTCTAATTTCAACTCCCATCCATTATTAATCACTTGCTTTTGTGGCTGTAATTTCTAAGGAATTATTAGATCGTGTTATACCAATGGCTATTAATTTTACTTCTTCCTGCAAGTTTTTATAGTTTATATTTCATAGTTGACTTAATTATAATCTGCCACTAAGGAAACAATGCTTGAGAAGGATGAATATGTAACTGGACTGTACAGCTACAACCTCCTCAGAACAGCTGTGAGAGAAATGCACCTGCTGCTGGGGTTTTCTTGAGGATTTTGCTTTTCTTAGCTTTTCCTGTGAAGTTTCTGTGACTCACTCCTTCTAAGCAAGTAACCTGATTTAGAATCAGCAACCCTATCTGTGTCTTCCTAGCAAAATTACAAAACCCATAAGAGGAAACTGAGTCAAGACTTGTGAAACTCTAAATAAATGTTCAGTTAGATGTCACTGGAGACGCTTAGACTGGGATGTACCCAACACAGCTCAGGCATTTGAAGTGAGGGTAAATTCCTCTCTGAAAAAAATTATTGCATTTAGTTACTCTGCAGTTTCCCAGCTGAGGTGAACTAGATTTTTTACAGCTCAGCATTAATATTCTAGAGTGTTTTCACCCCAGGGCTGAAAGGCCAGTGGAACAGGGAATTATCAATCACCATCAGTCTGGGTATAAAGGGAGAATTCGTTGTGCCTGTGTTGTCATTAGAAGGGAAGAACTGCCAGGAGCTGTTGGGACCCTGCCTCGAGGTAAATCCTGTCCCTAGGAAGCACTGCTGCCTTTGCTGCTCAGTCTCCTGTCCCTGGGGAGAGCGTTTTTCGAGATTTCCTTCTGCACAAGCAGCACAGCAGGTTTGTAGGTACCCCTCAAAGGCTGGGGCAAAAAATATGGGGATGAAAACAGCCCAAGTTTATCCCAACAAGATGTTCTTGTCTAAAGAGAGCTGCATGCAGTGGGAATGGTCCTTGTCACCTTGTAAATGCGCAGCTCTGCTGCCCTGCTCCTGTTCCCAGGCGGGTCACAGACACTCCCGAATTCACTGGCCATTGTGAGTGGTGGGAAGAGAGGCTTTAGGAACGCTTTAGGGTGTTAGTGCAAGAGCAGAACCCCGTTCTTCACATTTCAGTGTGGTCTGGTGAATATTTAAACACTGGAAAACCATCCAGAAAGGCTTCCTGGAGGGCAGATGTGTGTTTCAGTGGACTCCAAAGGCGGGAGTTTTGGACAAGGGAGGGTTTGTAGGCTGCAGTTGCAGGGTAACTCTGGCAGAGAACAGTTCACCCTCCATGGGGCAGCTGTCTGCTGTGGGGAGCAGCAGGGTTAGGCCTGCAGAAATCTCTGCTTTAATGAACTTGAAGGGAAACAGATCACTTCTTTCCCGAGATAAGAACTTCACTGATGTAGAATTTTTAATGGTGAAGATATTTGAAACCTCTGCATGCCAACGCTTCCGTGCTGAAGATCATTAGCTGGGAAAACCCAGTCCTGAATCTCCTACCTTCAGAGTTTTTCCTGTAGTCTTTTGGGAGTTTTAGGCTACAAATATAAGTGGATTTTATATCTAGATAGCTAGGTGTAATATTGTATTTATGAAGCATATCTAGTAATTATGTATGAGTTCAAGGAGTATTTGAATGACCTTCTCTAGTAATGTGATTTAGTTTTGGGCAGTCAGTCCTGTGAGGAGCACAGAGTTGGACTCAGTGATCATTATTGGTGCCTTCCAACTTGAGATTTTATAATTCCAACAGATTAACATCAATCCCTTTCTCCTATTAAAGTAGTGTGAATATGCTCTAAATATGAGAGAGAACTAAATAAAATACATTAATGGATAATTAATATGATTAAGTATCTGGTGGATTTTATTTCACCCTCAAAATCTCCTCATTGGTTAGGAATTCTATTCTTTTCTAATAGCACAGATTTTCATCACATTGGGCATGGAGAGAGAATAATTTCCCTGTTTCCCAGCATTCTATTTGCTTTTTTGCTGTTGTTTAACATGAATGAGCTTTTTTTTTCAGTTGAGGGCCCTTCAGAAGAGGTTACAGTCCCGTAGGGAGCTGACAGAGCAGCTCAGCTGCTGTCAAAAATGAGGAACATTTGGTGAGGGTTGTGTGGGTTTGGTTTGTTTTGGTTTTAATTCTTATTTCTCTTGCTTCCAGAAGTGATGGTAACAGAAAGGGCTGCCCATAAAGAGAAGTTTAGTGAGGGAATTGAGTTTTTCTCCCTTTTCCCCTCTGTGTTTTAGAGCACTTGCTGGCTTCTTTAAGCACCTATTAAATATTGAAAAAGTCAAGGCAGGGGGCAACTCTGAGATAAAGAGTGACTGGCACTTAATTACATTTCTTTGAAATGAAATCACTACAATTAAGGAGAACATCAGCACAGCCAACATTAACATCCTGAATAAGCTCAGTTCATGTGAGTTTCTGACTAAACATAAACCCCAAACTTCCTCAGATTAGGGAAGAAGCTTTATCTCCTTCCCTATTCCACTTATCTCTCCAATTCCAGTACAGAGGCACTAAGATTTCAGCATCTCAGGAGTCAATCAATAATCTCACTTTCAATTTCAGATCCAGGAAGAAATCTTATCACTGGCTAATCATTTCCATGTTACTTTCACCTTGAAAAGCTGGAGATTGAAGCCAAGATTTTGTGTGGATTTTTTTTCTGTTAGTCATTGTGCAGAAATTTCATAATTTCTGTTTTGATCCTCTGTGGATAATTTTTCTCTCCCCCCATATAAAGTAGTGCAGAATCAAATCACTTTGAATAAAGTATTTAAGCATACCTGGAGAGCTGTTGAAATCAACAGGGGCTCAGATAGGTAAATTCAGGCAAACACTTTCAGATTTTAAATGAACTTTGTGGGACATTTTTTTGGTTTTAGTGAAGTTGTCAAGAACATTCCCATGGTGGGGAAAAGGTGAAAGAGGGCCTGGGGTTATGAGGAGAAAGGAATGGAATCAGACTCCCCACCCTTGAAAATAAATAAAGGAAATTCTAGAGTGAGATATCTTTTGTTGAAGTTGCAGATGAATTAAATACATTACCAATTAAAAAATAGCATCTTCCTGTTCTGCATACTTGACTCTTCTGGGGTTTTTTCTTGGTGGTTGTTTGGTTTATATTTTTTTTAGTATTACTATCCTTTAGAGGTGTCAGTAAAAAAAAATTAGTTTTCTCTTACATTAATGTATATATTTATAACTTAATATATTTTTCAGCTTAAGCATAATTTAATGGGTGAGACAAGAAGTAAACTGGTCCAAACAGGTTCTGCCATATTTGCATGACCTTTATCTAAGAAATAAACATTCTTCCCTCAGTTTTGTTGGTTGTGGAATAACTATTAATTCTTAAATTTCTGCACAGAGTAGATTGAATTGTAGTAAAATGTATCTTTTCTGTCTTTGTGAAGAAGGACTGGTAATTACCACTACACCTAAAAGAGATTTTCAGTTAGATTTTAGAACATTAATTTTTTCATGTCTTCCTTAATAGCTTTCTGCCTAGGGGTAGAACCAGGATTTTTCAGTTTGGAGAAACCAACTTTCAACTCTGAGTCAAAAAGTGTTTCCTGCTTTGACTCCTAAGTATTCTAGGCTTGAAAAAGCTTGTTTAGGGCTTAAAAACCACCACAATATGTGTGACAGGAGTCTGTCTTTGAATATTAAAAATACCTTCTGTTACTCCTCATTTCCATAAAGACCCGTCTAAACCTACATATTAAACAGGCACAGCCTGATCAGGAAATGTCTCATTTTGCACAGTGGGTAATATTTACATGTTTGTACCTTTCTTCTTTAAGCAAGAGAGATTTCCTGGCATTTCCACAGCACCATCGTCCTGCTTGTCGTGGAAAAGTATGGAAATACACCCAGCTGAAATCTTAAACCTCTCCTGGTGCTTTTGCATCTTGCTGAGTTGAATGAGAACACTTTTTTTCCTAAGAGGTTTTTTTTGTTATTTGTTCAGCCATGATTTAAGTTTATAGATGGCAATATTAGATATTTTCTCCCCACACCCTTCCAATCTCAACTACTTGATTGTTCAGGCATGCCCAGAGGAGAGAGCTCAGGATCATCTGTGTTCTGTGATGTTAAGGAATTACTGGTGTGTGTTTTCAGACAATTCATATGTGATTCCCATTCTAAGGTACTGAATTAATCCAATGTTTTGGGGGAGAATAAGGTAAAAAAAACTGTGAGACAAGAAGCCCAGAAGAATCTGAGAGGTATTAAAATATAATCCCACACACATTATGTGACAGTTCTGTGCAGATGAGGCTTTACTCCAGAGAGATAAAATCTTCTGGCTCTTTGTCAACACATCCTTCCCCCACTCAGAGGGAATCTGCTCTCTTGGGCCTTGGAAGGTGAACAGGAAGCAAAGCTGTTGAGTGTCCTGTGTTAATAAAGCATTTGATTGAAGATCAACTTGAAATATTTGGCAATCCGTGAGTCATGAGCAAAGCAAGAGGAGGTTAATCATAACCAAGTTTTTATGGTGGTAAATAAGAAGTTCAGCGTGGGAGCCTGCTTTGAAAATAACCAGAAGTAAAGCTGAATTTGCAACACTAGGTGTGGATGTTGGGGTCATAACATAGCTCACTTACGTTCAAACAAAACAACATCTGTTTAGCAGAAATGTCTGAGTGCTTATTGACCGATTAATTTGGGAGTAATAAAACCTGTTAACAAATACAAGAGATGCCAAAAGGACAAGTAGGAGAGAATTTTTATGGTAACACAAGCTGGGGTATTTAATTTTCTCAATGCTTTAAAGGAATGTATTTTTTTTCTCTTTTTGTCTCTTCTTGCTTGCTGCCACCTGGTCTTTTTCTTTTTCAGAAGCAGGTATTTTGAAACCTGCTGAAAAATTGAGGGTGGCTGTTTTGTTAATGTGGAAGCAACTTAATGTTCCAGCCAGATCCTGTGTATAGAAACATCTTTGCAGTGTAATTGTAAGAGAAAATCTTCATTTAAGAAATATCAAGTAGAAAATGGTATGGGAAGATTTTAAAAGTGGGGGGGAACTTGTTTTCCCCTGTTGGATGATGGAATAGAGTAGAACAAGCCTTAGAATCAGCCTGAAAATTCAATTTATTAATTTTTTCATGTCTGTCTCTATACAGACTATTTACCTAGAGAGGGTAGATAGCAAGGTAAACATTGGTGGTGCAGTTAAGTCACTTGGGATTATCACAGTTCACATTCTCAAATAAAAGCTGCCGTGCTTCAGTCTGGAAGAGAAGAAACAGGCTTGGAATCCTGCGTGCCAAAGTAATCTTGTTACTTCCTCTTTGAACTTCCAGCCTTGTTTTTAAGTAGGAAAAAGCTGCAATTCCCTGGCTGGAAGCTGACAGCCTCATTTCCAGCACCTATCCAAATCTTAACCAAGTTTTTGTTGGGTTTGGTACGCCAAAAGAATCCTTTGCTCTGAACTGGCAAGACCTTGGGGGGGTGAGATACAAGAAAATCTCTTTTTCTGTCTAAAGCTGCTGATGTCAGATTTGATAGAAATGATCTCCTGCTGCTCTGCATGCTTTTCATGTGATGGAGTGCAGTCATGAAATGAAATTAGGCTAGTGCCAAGTCTTTTAGCACACACTCTGGCAAAATTTTATCTCCTCTTGCATGACGCTTTGCACTGGTGCAAGCATTCACTGGCAGCACAACAGCATCCAGCTTTTTTAATGTACATTATCTTGTTCTGTCACATGTACCTTTAGTGGATGTAAGTGATCAGTGGCTGTTCCTCCACCTTTATTGGGTTTCTACGCTAATTAAATTGTTCAGCCTGGAAATGAGAAGCTCCAGGGTGCCCTAATTGAGGCCTTGCAGTACCTGAAGTTTGCTCTTAAATAGTGGCACAATCTGTTTTTTTTAAGCACTTCACAATTCAGACAAAACCAAAGTCTTTTCCGTTTCATCAGGAGTCAGTAAAATCTTTAAAAAAATTTTACTTGCAGAAAAGCTTAAAACACATGATGGCTCATGTTAAAGTGAACTTGCATTCTTTCATAATTAGTAATGCACAAAAAACAGCCATACATGCACCTTCTTTTCCATCTAAACTAGAGGTAGAAGTATGCTATAGGATGAGCCCTGGGGGTTCTCAGGTGTAGAATAAGAACATTTCATGGTGGTAAAGTCTAATTTTACCTCCCATCACCTTACCCACAAAGAGAAAAAAAAAAAAGATATGCAATGTGGAAAAAAATCTAGTGAAAGATAAAAATCCGTAAATTGCAGAGCTAGGAGAAATCATGTCAGTAGAATAATTCTGTAATCCTTCCTGTAAAACAATCAAATGAATGTTAGAGGTAAGAAACTCTGAAGTTTATTCTTTAAGATGTTTTTTGGGACTTGTGTCTGTGCACACACTCTAACAGACATTATGGAGAGGAGTGTCAGGGATTTGCCCAGGTGGAAGGAATGAAGTCTTTGAGATAAACTGCTGATAAGGAAGTCAGGAGCAGAGTCATTCACTCTGAGATCAGTGCCTTATTCTGTCAGCAGCCCCCAGCTACAAATCCTGGGAGTTTATTAATAGAACTGTTGGGAAAATGCTGAGTCAAAATCATCAAAACACTCTCTGGGAAAAAGCTGTTTTTTCTTAGCTCCTCCTGGCAGAAACCAGGCTGGTTTCCATGGAAACTTGCCTACCTCACCCGGTTGTTTCCCAGTCTGAAACCAGAATTCCAGCCCTGGGATGAGCACAAACTGCTTGGCAGCTGTGGCTGTGAGGGTTCAGAGAGCTGCTGGAACAGCATCTCGAGGTTATTTTGAAAAGCTGAGCAAAAAATATTGCATCACTTGCTGTAAACAACGTGTGAGGATTCTTGTCCTCAGAAATGTTGGAGTCTTTTCCCAGCAGGCAGCAGTTATTCCCTCTCTCAGGTTTTTGCTCAGGAAAGGAAGGTTGTGCCCTGAGCAGTTTAATTAAAAGGTGCCATGGCTCATGGTTCAGTTATGGGCCTAAAAACGTTCCCAGTGCTTTTACAAAAGCCACAAGCTGGCAGGAGCAGGCCCTGATCCTCGTCTGAGATGAACTTGAACTCATTGGTGTGGAATGGTTTCAAAGGTGTCAGTGAGGAGAAGCTCTGGCTTGTGGTAAGAAAGGTGTGAAGGCAGTTATTGCTTAATAAACCTGTTGGTTTTGGGTTTGTTTTTTTTTTTTTTTGTAAAGTGCAATTATTTGTGTGTTGTGAAAGAAAAATTAGTCCTTCAACTGGCTTTTAAAATCTGTATGAAGACTTGTTTCTGAAAATTGGAGGTTTTAAAGTTTTTTCAAGGAACAAGGAAACACTTGATTTTGTTCTTTATTTAGATTTATTAAAAAATTAAAAAATAAATTTAGAGTGTCTTTTCTAAACACAGCAGGTGCTCAAGTAGGGATCAATGTGTTAAAAGATGTAGACAAAATCACTTTAATCCCCCTTGAAATTAAAACACTGAAATCAAAAAGAAAGTCACACTTGATAGCTAAAATCTCTCATGCTGCTGAGTTAAACTTTACGGTTTTTGTGTGAGAGTTCTGTAGGAGGAATGTTTTCATCCTGTCCTCCAGATGCAGACTTTTCTTTTACTCCTCATTGCTGAGGGCTGTTGTCACCATTTTAGTCATCCTCCTGTTTGGTAAGCTGGGTGTTTACAGCGTGGTGAGAAGATTCAAACCTTTGCCCGTGAGGCAGAAGGCAAATGGAAAAAATCATCCTTGCAGCTGTGGAGGAAGCAAAATTAGCTCTGAACTGACATATTTTCAACCCTGAGTAACAGCGAAGTGTTGCTCGTTGTTGTGATGTGCGTGTTAAAAGCTGGGAGAGGCAGCAGTTGTGCAGGAGCAGTGAGGAATTGTTGAGCAGCCAAACAAGGGCAATTTGTGAATTTGTGTCCCTTTTGTCAGCACACAAACACATGTAAATGTGCCCCACACGTGGGCTCTCACATCCTGTGGACTCGTGTAAAGCTCGGAGTCGCTGCCGTCACAAATTGCTTACACATAAATTCATTTAACAAAGAGTGATCCTTGTTTTATTGCTTCCAGGCTTCCCTTTCCTCCGTTTTCTGAGTTGCAGCAGGGACACCCTGACCCTGGAAAAATGAGGATTTGTGAACTTTGAGTACCTTCTCTGGCAGATCTTACCCAGAACTGCCTTGCCAATATCCCACCCCGATATTTGCCTTCACAAGTAAAACTAAATAACCAGAATTTGATGGGTGTTTTCTGTCGAGGGTGCTGAAGCACTGAGGAATGTCAACTTTATGTTCAGTCTGTGGCTATTGCTATTTCTCCCCCATTTTTTCCCTATTTTTATTCTTAAACACATGATGTGATCACACTCCTATTTTTCAGCTCTGATCATAGGATTTCTTTCACGGTCTCAACCTTTCCATGCAGTTAAATAGAGTTTTGTCTTCAGGCATTGGTCATATTCCTTCAGCTATTTTACCTGAAAGGGCTCTCAGCTTTCTGGTCACTCTCCTGAAGATCTGTTTGCTTTACTCTTTTTAAAATTTGCCTTTGAGGAGAAACTTCACAATATCCTTCACTATCATCGCTTATTTTTAGCAATAAAGAGATATCCTTTTATTAGGTGGTGATCTGTTTCTTTTCTCTTTCAAATTTTCACATTTATGTTTCCTTACCGTCATAAACCTTCTCCTGTTCTTTTTGTCTCATCTCCTTGTTGTGTGCCTAGTAAAGAGTGTGAATTTCTCCAAGCCAGGTATTATTTTCTGTTTCTTTAACCACATCTAACTCAAAACACATCTTTCCCCAAACCTTTTAACATCTAATACAATTTGGCACATGATTAAGAGTGCAAAGTCTTGTGTGTTATCTCAGCTTGTAGTTTGCTCCTTTGGGAGCGCTTACCTGCTGTAGGAAGATAAAACAGGAAGACTCTTCTTTTCTAGAATTTAAGTTTGTGGAAAAGGTTGGACATTCAAAATCCTGGTTGTGACAAATGAAGTGCCAATGCCCTCAGGGAAGCACAATCTGGGATAATATGTCAGTTACTAGCTGGCAGAAAAATCTCAGCTACATTTCTATTCTTCTGTTCTTTAACTGTGCGTGTGGAGAGGGCCAGATTTTTTCATGTTCTTGCCTGTTTGAAACCCTCTGGGGTGGTATCAGGAAGCCAGATGCAGCCAGCAGATTATTCCCTGGATACCCGACATGCTCACACGCTGCTTTAGCCCGGGTTGGTAAAAATTGGGGCGTTTTAAGAGCTGTGTCATCCCCTTCGCTTCTCTGCTGTCAGGAATGTCCAGGCTCCTTCCTCCACGCTGTGGGGCAGGATTTTGGTAAGAAACTCTCCTCTGTGATTGATCTCTGGTGGCTCCTGCACACTGCACTGAGGTACAGGGGCTCTGCTGACAGTTCTACAGGTGTGAAATATTGCAAAAAGCAAATAAGGAAAATCAGTGCATCAGCTGCTGACAGAATATTGCATATTTAATGATGTGAGAATATCTACAGCACAGAGAGGAAATAATTCCTTCATGAAAACCTGTCAAAAATTATCACAGCATCCACAGTAATGCAACTTTCAGCCACTAAAACTCAAACTGTGATGCCAATTCTCCTTTTCCTTCTGGTAGACTTTGTTGCCCTGATCTTCAATGAAATCATGCAGCTAAAGGCTGCTCTTACATCTCTTGTTTTGGTTTAGAAGAAGAAAACTGCTCTTTTTTATCAACAGTTGTCAGAGCTGCAGTTTTAACTGTGCTCCCTCTCCCTGGAATAGCATCAGGGATGAATAATTCTCCCTATGTAAAGTTTATTGTTTGAGACCCACTTCTCACCTTGGGAAAAGATAACACCCCTTCCCTTTTCTCCTCCTGCTGAAAGCAGAAGTTTGCACGTTGGCTTTGTCCCGGCACATCCTCTGGAATAATAACTGGAAGTCTCAGGCCTTGAGCACTGCTTTCATCACTGCAGCAAGGGCCACGGAAACCTGGCAGAATAAAAGTGAGCAAGAGTAGCCTGAGCTAAAGGTCCAAGGCTGGGTTTCACTGACTCTTTGCACGTTTGCTCTCCAAAATGCTGTTGGTTGATCAAAGTTTCATCCTCCACAACTTCAGTGCTTTATATAACACAACTGAAAACTGTATTTCTAAATATTGGAATTTGCCCAGCATAAGTAGGTGGCTGTTTTTCCTGAACAACGGCTGTGGTTTACAACAACAGCAAAACAACAGCTTGAATATGATCACACTTGGTTGGTGTTTATTTTGGGGTCTCTGTGACCATTTCTCTGTGTAATCATTTTCCCCTTTGTTGCTTGGGTTCTGTTCCATCTCAGTATCTGTGTAACAGCGTTTTTGGTATCTGAGCATCCAAAATAATCCCAATGGAATTAGTAGAAGTAAGGAGAAAATCTCACAGCCTTGGGCTCAGTTCTGAGTCACAGCAAGAAAGACATCGAGGAGCTGGAAAGGGGCTGAGGCTTTATCACCCTTCCAACTTGAAAATCCAAGTTCTTTTATAAAACAAAGAATCTACTCTTAACTTTTCATAGTAATAGTTGGGGGTGTGTGAATTCCTGTTTAAAAAACTAAGTGTGTTCAATTTCTCATAGAAGATTTCTCTGTCTTGAATCAAGCATATTTTACAGGAAAATATTGGTGAGCTGTACAGACTGAAGGCTAAGATCTAAGGAACTAAATACAAACTACACAATGCCTGTCTAGAATTTACTTAAATTTCTATCCTTATATCATTCATGATTTTAAAAATGTAGAATTTGCTGTATTTTCAATGATATAAATTCTGGCTTTGGGTAATGTTCTCGTTCTCATTGCAACTGTGCTGTAACTCAGATATTGTATAAATGTATTTGCCCTGAAATTGAGGACAAATATTTATCCACTTAAAAAAAAAAGTTTAGAATAAACTCTTCAGGGTTTTTTTTTCATTCTCAGAGGTGAAATTCAGAAAAAAACATATTCACATCATCCTTTCCCTTCCTAAACAGGTATGAAGTGGTTTCTTTGATAGAAATTGTGGAAAAAAAAACCCTTTTTAAGCAGATTCCATTCCCTCCCTTCCCTGTAGGTATTATATAAATAGAGAGAACAAAGAGAAAGGGGGAATAGTTGCATCAATATTATTTTCTTTCCCCTCTGTACTTCCTCCACCATGTGTTAAAACTTTTGCAGCCAGAGGAAGTAACTTGTAGAAGAAAAATCTTCTTCAGATGAAGGAAAGGCTGGGGCTTGCTTCCTAGAAATAGGAAGACTACAATATGAAACTTTCCCAGAGCAGGTGTCTACTGTGCAGCTCAAATCACCAGGACTTTCACTCTCAAAACAGGATTGTTATTTTGTGAAAGTGTTAACTTTACACAGATAAATATTGAATTGGCATTCTTCAGTTTGTGACAGCTCCATGATCTGCAGACAAAACATCAAAACATGAACAGCAGCTCCTGTGCAGTTTCACGTGATCTAATTTATTTTCCATCTTTGCAGTGAGTGTGAGATGCTGGTGATAAATCCCAAATGGAAATAGGTGGAGTCCCCCTTGTCCACATGAAAATGTGCAATATACCCTCCTGGTTTTTATGGAGGGTGGCTCATTTGGCTGCTTTATGGAACGAGTTCTGTGTCCAGTTTTCATGCAATCTGCCTGAGCCGAGTCCCTCCAAATTAAGGGGATGAATGTGCAGAGTTTAATTGAAAGCATGAAGAAGCAGTTGGAAGGTTTCACAATTAACTGACCTCACTGAGGGATAAAAGTTATGCTTTTTATATCTGGTGTACATAGCATGCCCTACTATTTCCCACAGAAATCAGAGATTTATGGTCAGATAGCCAGGGTGGAGTTCATCCATGTGCCTGGAAAATGGTGCTTTTGGTAGAGGACGTGATTTTAAGTCATTTTTTTCCCTTGTCCTGTGTTGAAAAGCCTGA
The DNA here is from genome assembly GCA_013400315.1 of Bombycilla garrulus. Lineage (NCBI taxonomy): Eukaryota > Metazoa > Chordata > Aves > Passeriformes > Bombycillidae > Bombycilla > Bombycilla garrulus. The sequence goes on along the minus strand of VXBU01012597.1, from coordinate 238,293 downwards.
TATTGAGGAGCAGGGGGTTGCTTTCTGTGATTCAGAAGGGCGTGAGGAACAAAAACAACCAACTCTCCTTGGGATGGGAAAACTCCTCTCTTCCCCAGTGAGCAAGGAAGTCTCTCCACACCCAGCATTTTCCAGAGACCATTCACCACAGAGGGGAGCAAAAGGGGGCAGAGGAAACTGAATCCAGCCCAGCGTGGGGATAAGATAAAGTGGGATAAAACACATGAAGTCATGTTTCTAAAGGTGTGTTCCTAAATCAGTGGGAACTTCTTAAATGTGTATTCACTTTGTCAAGGCACGGAGTTAAATGAGCGAGAATTCAAAATTAAATTTCCCTCAATATGTCTTGAGTGCAAAATATCTGCTTTACATATATTTCTGTGTAACGACTGAAAATGAGGAAGCAGAAATAAGGTGCAAATAAAAGGGGAGGGGGGAACTTGGCAGGAGTATATTTCTGCAAATGACAGTGATTTCTGTGTTTTATGAGGTGTTTATAGTCTCGAATCTAACCCAAAAACAGGAAAACCCCAACTCCTCAACCCCCAAACACAAATTACACCCATGAGATGCCACCAGGCCCACGATACCAAATTCTTACTTCAGGGTTCTGAGCAACACCACTGATGTTTTGGCAGCTTAACCTAAAAGAGTATTTGTTCCCAAGCTGCTGAAACTAATTTAGAACTAATTAGCTCAGCTGCTTTTCAAGTGGCTGATGAATCAGATTCCCTGCACAAAAACAACACCTGACTGACTCCAAGTTCTTGGCATCCTCAATATTTTATTGTTTCCCTTCACTGAGGAGGCAAAACAAAGCCAGGCTTGGTTGCAAAGTCCAAATTATCTTGACAGACGAAGTCAAGCTCTGCCTAAGAGACACACCAGGCTGTTTTGTCTGCCAGATATGCATCCAACACCAGGGAAAACAGCCTAAAAGGAAACTTTTAGACCTGGTAACAAGGAAGGTGTTCTGGGAAAAGCATAGGTTTTCCCCAGGGATTCCAGCTAGATTATTCAAGCAACCCTTCAGCCAAAAGTGGTGGATTTGACCTAAAATTCACTCCTGAGACAACAACTGTGCATTGGTATAAATGCAGGGAGCCTCCAAGCAGGAGTTGAGGGATTGTTAATTGTGGACATCTGTTTGGTGATCACACATGGAGCAGAGAGAGAAGAAAATATTTTCCTGTAGGCAGGAGCCTTGTGAAATCTCGCTGGATGGTCTCTCACAACTCGCTAATGGCTCAGATTTGGGTTTGTTTCAGTTGGCACAGTGAAAATGTAAAACATTTTTAACCTTCTGTTTTCAAGAATAGGTTCAGAAGGGTGAAAAACATGAACCTGACTGAAATGTGATTTGAAAGAAATGCCATGTTTGATTAGTACTTCTTTCACAAGCCAAAATAAAGCCCTTCAGATATCACCATTTAAAGATCTTATTCCAGCTGTGGTCAAAATAAACAAACCAGAAGTTTAGCCAGTAAAGAAACATGGAACTTTAATAATAATTCTTGATTCCTGTGAAACATATGGGGATCCACAAACTGTAATGCCATTTGTTTACCTGTAATTCACCTCACGGGGTTTCTGGGGTGAGCTTTAGAGGCCTGGTTGTACAAAATTCCATTCAGATCGAGTATTAAAAATTCTCTTCCAATGGCATTGTTAGAAAGGAAGAGGTACCTACAAGTGTCTGATCATCCAAAGAGTATTTCCCCTGAAAAATCATGGGGTTTTGAGCAACATGAAAGCAGTAAATCTTAAGGTAAAGTTAACTCAAATACAATTTTTCTTCTGAGCATCTGTATATTGAAGTGACCAGGTTAAAATAAAACCCACAACAGCCTCCACTCCAAAACAAACAAACAAAGAGTGCCCTCCCAAAAAAAAGCCACAAAATTAACTTTTTTATTTTATTTTTTTTTAAATAACAGAAGTGCTGTAGTGCAGACTGGGTAAGGTTTTTACAAATAGGATCCTTAATTGCACAGAGGCTTTTTCTCCTTGTTAAATGTAACTTGGCTTCAAAGGGAGGAGTGATGTAAAAAGCAGTTTACAGCAAACAGAGTCAAAACAAAGGAAAAGTTAAAAAAATACTGATATTCTAAGGAATTTGAGTTCATCTCTGTGAAAACTTTCTTTATTGGTGATTATACAGTTGACATCAGTTTTGCAGCTAAGAAAAAACAAGTAGACAGTCACTTGTCTCATAAAATCACAAAAACATGAAGAATGCCATGTTACCATTAAGATATTCATTAAGCAGCTTTTCTTCCCCTCTTTTCCCCTCAAGAAAATGCAAAAGAAGGTTTGATGTGGAAAAATTCCTTTGAAATTATTGTTGCAGCTTTTAATTCAGCCCAGTGTGCAGTGTTGGCCTTCCTCAGCAGACAAGCACATTCCTGAATTTTCTCACTTCTAGGACACCCCAATACCCTTCTGCAAAGCTGATTTCTGTCTTAACCTCTCAGTTAGAGGCTTTTTCTCTGAAGGAAGAGGAGCAGCAATGTTATTTGGGTATTTTAGCTGTAATCTGGGTTTTTTTTAAAATATGATCAGGAGCAAACAGTGATTTGTCAGCCTAACCAGGCCTGGCTTCTGCAGCTCCCCAGTTGGAATCTTTACTAATGAATGCCATAAGTAACGTGATTTCAGAGCTCTCTGCAGGCTGGTGAAATTCATTGTCTACTTCAGAGCAAGGAAAAAAATAAATTTGGGCTATATTAACAGTAATCCAGGCTTTGGAGAAGGTACTCCAGCTGTCAAAGGCAGAATTCCTGAAGTAACAGCTACTGGCCCACAGCTCAGACAATGCATTGCACAGGTAAATTGGAGCCAGACTGATGCAAATTAATTTGGAATTATTGTTCTTACTCAGAATTAATGAAAATTTTAAATACATGCAAATAATCAGGTTGCATGATTTGGGGTTTTTTTTGCCTGAATTTGTTGAAATGTGCTGGAAGAACCCAGCAGTCTTCCTTGGTTACCACTGCTCCTGGCAGCTGAATGAATCCTGAAAGTTTGCAGCAGTTTCAGCTCCTGCTTCACATTTCAAGAAAATATCCAGGAGTATAAAAAAGCACCAGGTGGACATTCTGCCCACACCCTTGTTTGGTTGAGAAGATGTAATTTGTTTTCTTTTAGATATGGCTTATTTATTGATGGATGATTGAACGTTTAATTCCATTTGGCAAGAAACAGTTTCCAAAACTGATTTGCTTTATGGGTTTTAAGCTGTTTTTCTACAGATAAGTGGACTCTTCAGCTCATAATGACTTGACAATCCATGACAATCCTTTACAAGAAATATTTCCTTAGTTCCATGAAACGACAGAATAATTTAAATTTTTTTTCCCCATGGCTCCTGTTGATGCTTCTGACTCAGAATTTTGCAGTCATTTCATAGATTAGAAATGAGATTTTCATATTTAATTGCCTTTTCCCTGCTGTACTGGCCAAAAAGTGGCATAAATTAAATCAATAGACTTTTGAAAGAGTTTGTGCTCCAAGAAAAGGGTGACACCTACAAAGCACAAAAGCATTGTAAGGTTCCTCTCCATTTCAACACCTAAACACGGACAAACAATTTCAACGTTATTGTAATGTTCTTGGATAACCTGATTATTTTTCAATTTTTGCAAGCAGAACTCCGAAGGATAAAATTCTCTGCAGATGTTTTCCACTGTCTTTAAGAGGCATTTACTGAATTTGGTCACTTACTGGTTTTCTTCAAAATCCAGAACATTTTGTGTGATTTCATTCTCCCATCTGAGATAACATCATGCATAACAATCTCATTGTGAAATGTATTTTAAGTCCATGGCAAGCAAAAATGTCTCCAGCCTCCCTTGCCAGATGTATTTATTCCTGCCATTTAAAACATCTTTGGAATGCTATGAAAATATGTTGGTTTTAGCTTAACTGTAAAACAAAAAAAAATATAACAGAAACTAAGAATGAATCATGAAATATCCAAACAAATTTGTTCCACTCCCTCTGCCGTGCACAACAGCCTCAGCATTTTCTCATACTGATTTTTTCATTAATTTCTTTCTTCGGCTCCGTACAAAATTGCTTGGATTATAGTGTTACAATGAAATCCAACCGATCCAACATCTTTAATTCTCTAGCAACATCCATCTGATTGCCCTGTTTTCTCTTGGTATCTCTCTAGAAATCTCAGTGGAGGAAAAATTTCATGTATCCAAATATTGCTGGCATTTAAAGTGCAGTTATTTCTTGCCTGAATAAACAAACAAGTTTACACTATCCAGCAATGTGGATGTGTGGTCAAAACATTGAATTAATTTGGCATTCTAGTACATAATTAATTTCATCCAGGATTCTGTGAAGCACATAAGTGTGTCTTTTTCTGCAGGCACATCCAGACAATGCAGAGGCTTGCTGGGTTTAAGAACACAGCAAATTTAGGCCTGTGCTTGCCCATCTCAGGCCCAGGTAATTCTGTTCCATGCTTTCCAGGTGGAGAAATGCTTGTTTTAGGCTGAGAACACAGGGAAAGGGTTTCATTCATATTTGGTCTTGTATTAAACTGCTCTTTGTAGCCCTGATTATCAGGAGATCTTCCCTGAAATCACACTGAAGCAGCCAGGCCAGCTTCAGCTCAGCTCAGGCAGGTGAGGGGTGATTTTGGTGTCACTTGAGGTCCCTGTGTCTGGATTTGATAATGAGTTTGTTGAGGAATGGATGCGAAACGAGATCTGGCTGAATTTGATCAAATTCTGGCAAAAAGTGCCAATCATCCCTTAAAAAGAACAACAAAACAAACCTGTATGAAATTCCAAGTGTGGGAGTTTGCAGATGGTTCTTTAGACTAACAAGTGAACGTTAAAATAAGTTTTGAGAAGTGCCGTGCATCCACATTGATTATATGGAGCTATGAAAGCCTACATTGTTTCTGTTGCAGTAATTTGTTTTCCTGTCAGAATGTCAGTTACCAGTAATTAAATTAAACACCATTTCAGTAGATGTTGGTTGAATCCATCAAATCCTTTTCAAGGATTCCTTCCCTGTTGTTTCAGGCAGTTTTATGAAGTGATGCTTTCCAGCAGAGTACAGCTCAAAAGAGCGCTGTGTATCTAGGGTTGCTTTTTCTTCAAGGTGGGCAGCTACAAACAAAAGAAAGCAGCATTGTTTCTGTTGGAGGGATATAAAATAATGGATCTCTTTGAATTCTGTCAGACTAACTCGAGAAAAAGGTGGAGAAGTTGTCAATGCTGTTAGTGAGTCAGTGGTTGTGGATAACACAGACTGAGGGGGACAGAGGGAATTCTGAAGAGCCACGAGTGGTAACTGGTGACAAACAAATAAATATATACTATTATAGAGCACTAGTGAAACGAGGCTCTGGCTGGAAACAATCCTCTGATTGTGTGGTGTTTGTGCCCATTTGTTTGGGAAAAGTGAAACCAGAGGAGTCTTTGCCCGAGTTTCTGTGTCATTTTTGACATTTCCAATCCAGTGAAGTATTTGTCTGGTGGTAAACTGCAGAGAAACCTCAGGGGACAAAACTCTTCCCAAGCATCAGGATAAAGTGCTTAAACTGGAAAATGTGAGGATTTGCATGTGGAGCAGGGGGGTGTTGCAGCATGATTGATAAGAATAAATACATATGCTGTAGAGGTATAAACCGTATGAATTTGCTGATTCTCTAATCCTTAACTCAGATTATGTTCCTTTTGAACACCAGCCCAGACCACTGGCTCATTGCTACTCAGCCTCTGCCTCAGCAGTTCTGGAGTTTACAATCTGGCTCCAGTGGCCAGATGCAATCCAAAGGTTAAATATAAACTTGAGCTCTGCTGAGGATTCCGCTCTCTCTTGTCCCTCGGCCATAGCTGGCATAGAGAGATTTTGGCATCATTCTTTCTAGAACAATTTATTATGTCTTAAAGCAGATTCTTTTTGCCTTTTCAGTGGAGTAACTGAGTTACAGAGAGGCAAAACCCCCAAAACAACTTGGTCTCCTGCCCCCCCACAAAAAAAAATTAAAAATCCCAAAAAATAAGAAGAAAAAGGGAAGAGTTCCTCTGATTTAATGGAATGCTTCAGGTTTCCAAATAGGTATGTGAAAGCTGACCAAGATCTGTGTGACATAAGCAGGCATCTCAGCCCAGTAATAAGAAAACAGTAGTTCTTTCTATTTGGATTTCTTTTTTTTTTTGCATAGAATTCAAATCTTGGTTCAGTTAAGACACCCTCCAGGGAATGCTCCAAAAATCAACTTGAAAATGTAAGCACAACTATCAGAATTACAGACAAGGAAGCTGAGCAGCCTGCTGATGACAGTGGATGAGAGAAGGCAGTCAGAAATGCATGATACCATGTTCAGATTGCATATCCAGTGCAAGCCAAAATACATCTTTGCTCAAGGTTTAGACTGCAAAAAATATCAAGCACTACTTTCTCAGCCATTTGTCTGATTTGGGATTTATTTCAATCCACTAAGCTTTGAAAGCATTTCCTTAAAATGTTAATGTTGCTTTGACAATACAAAATCAACTTCCTACAAGCTGCCTGTTCCTGCAAAATTTCAATTGATGTCTTTATATATACTTGAACTTACAAGAATGCATAATGAACGGAAAATCCTGTGGGAAAATTGGACTTCATTTCCCATCCCGTTGCCTTAAAGCACTTTTCTTTTCAAGCAAACCAAGGGTACATGCAGCTACAGAAACACCTGGCTAGAATTTCCAGAATTCTGGAATTCTCAGGCTGAATTCTGAGCATCTGATTGACTTCCTGGTATAGACAGGGAAAAATCACAGCCTGTGATGTGAGTTCTTTGTTCTTGAACATCTTCCACAGGAGCTGTGGGACAGAATTTCCTTTGGCAAGAGTTTTTATTTGCACAAATTAGTATTTCAGAAAGATGGGCACTTCTGAAAAAGAGGGATGGAAAACAATCCTGTAGCACAGCATGTCTGAATTTCACAGCGATAAAAGAATAAAAATTATTACTGCAGAAAATATTGAGCACCATTCTCCTTCCCCTCTACCTAACACTTGGATAAAGACAAGCCTGATTTTAGGCAGGTAACAAAGGGCAACCTGGAATGTTTTTTTTTAATGTACAGCAACAGTTAATGAATCCAAGGGAACTGCTGTGTGTCTCGTACTGTGCAAAGTCTGGCACGACATTGAGGGAATTTGGGATCTGTAAATTCATCCAGGCTGGGGCTAGAGCAGCAGACATGTGGGTATTTCAGAGTTAACGTGCAAAACCACCGATCTGATGGTGGCTTTAGTTATATCACACAGCTAAGAGTGAGTATCCTCCCAAAATTCCTATTAACAGGCAGATTTTGGGTTCAATTTGTCCCACTTCTGTGCATTTACAATAAAAATACAACTTCTAGGCCGCTGGTCTGCTCAGAAATGTGACACTGTGCAGGTTTAGGCCACAAACTCCCAGAACCATAGACAGGGGCAAATACAATTCATTTTTCCTGCAGGGGGTATAAGGAGAGAAGAGCAGATATTTGTTCTGTGAGGAACAGCTGTCATAACACCTCACTTTTCCTGCATCATCCTCTGTCTGTCGTGCTTTTGATAGTTTACAAAGGTGCTTTTATCACTGATATCAAATGTTCTTTAGGTTAAGTCTTTCTGTGTTGGGAACACCTGCCTGTGTGTTAAAATAGGAGTAAAAACACTGTGCTAAACATTGTACAAAGGTACTTGATATTTCATCTAAGAGACTGTCTAAAACTGATGAGGCAAGGTTAGGTGGGAGTGGACAAAAAGCTGCTTTCATAACATTAAGGAAATTGTGCTGGAAAAGGCTAAAAATTTGTGATTCTGAGAATTTATACTTTTTTACTCTGTTCAACACCATCTCATTTGTCCTGTATTTGCTGTGACTGCAATATCTCTTCCCCTTCTTCTTCTTCTTCTTGCCCAGCTGAAACCTCTGGAAGTGTCCTGACAGGGAATAAATCAAATATATCAGCCCAAATTTAACAGTGAGAGATGTTTGTTTAAGCAGAGGTCACCCTTGGCTGTGATAGCAGCAGCACGCTGCGTGTAATTCATTGAATTTTGCTTTCAAAGCAAACAAGCCAAATTCTGGCAAACCTAGCAAGAGCTATTTTCATTTCATTTTACAAGACATAGTGATACTTTGAAATTTCTTCCTGCTTTCAGATGAAACGGAATATAGATCTGAAAGATTGAATGGTGTACAAAAAAATCAAGGTTATTTCAAACACCCAAAGTTTTAACACAGTTTTGTTTTATATGGCCAAAAATAAGAAAAAGAAGCTCCTTCTTCAGTGAGAAAATTAACATATTTGAAGTATTCAGATAAATCTCAATCTTTCTATTTTTTTTTAATGTTCACTTTTAAATAAGTAATTATCAAAATGTTTTAAGTTGGTCAATTGTTATTTTTCTGATTTGTGCTGGAGATTTAAGATAGATATAAACATATTCTCAGTTACTGCAGAATCTCTGATGTGACTAGAAAGAAAAGCTCTGCTCTTAGGTGGATAAGCAAAGATTTGAATAAGATCTGGCTTAAGTATCTCGTCTTTTGCTTTTGAGAGAGTTGGTTTTGAATGGTTGGCCTCAATTTTTTAAAACTCGCTTCATATTCAAGACACATTCAAAAATTAAGAAATGAACTTTAAAGAAACAGAACTTTAGGAAAATAGAACTTTATGGACTGGTCGCATTTTAGGACATACCATAACTTTAGTTTGCATGAAATAAATAAAAAAACACAAAGCAAAACTTGTTGAGAATCAAATTGAAGTTTAAGTTGGGTCTTTGGAATACAAGGATGTAAGAAAAGTGTTTAGAGATTTTATCCTTGAGTTGTAAAATAGAATATTCTCCAGTGCAGCTGTGGTATCTATGGCACAGCAGTTTCTTGCTCCGTCAGAAAGGAAAGTAATGAAAGCACAGGATAATTCTGTCCTGTCTCTTGGCACAGCATCAGTTGTGCTCACTCTTCTATCACAGCTTTTGAAACCAGCAGCAATCTGGGTAGGAAACACAAACTCAGCAGGGAAGCTTTCCAGTGCAGTATTAAATATCTGCACTTAAGACATCTCCATAAAATTCCCTGCCTTGGAAGTGCAGTCCTCACCAGAAGGTGTCTTCTCCCTCAGGTGGTAGAGTTTGCTCTTAAGTGCAGATGTGTAAATCAGGAGCACTATTCCTTGTGAAATCTGGGCGTGATGAAGACTCTTCTCCTCAGACATTCCACACATAAATAAAAATAACACGATGGAGCCTTTATGTGGGTCCTGCCAGCACAAAGATTGATTTATGGAGTGTTGTTGTGGAAGTCACCTGAATGTTGTCGTGCTGAGCCCTAAAGGCCGATTCAGCTCAGTTATACACAAATATCACAGTTCACGTGTTGTTTATGAAGCCTTAGGAGGACTTTTTGGCAAGTGCATTTGGCTTGCAGTTGGGAAAGCTGTGGTACAACTGTTTAAACCATATTTGGCTCTCTTTGAGTACAGTAACATCATTACCTGCGTTGCCAGGGTCTCCTGCCAGAGCTTCACGTGTGGGGCAGTGACATCACCTGGGCTGTGTCAAACTTGCACCTCATCTGCTGAATCATTCTGGAGTCACAAACGGAGCTTTAATGGAAACTCTCCATGACACATCTCTTTCCTCCCCACATGACCAGAAAGGAGGCGTCCTCTGGGGTTGTTCCTGATGATCTCCTGTTTAAAACACCTCGCTCTGCCAGAGAACAAACCCACAGCTCTGCATCCTCATGGTGCTTTATCAAATAAAAGCGTTAATGATTATTTAAGAACAATTCTGCTGGAGGTGAGTTGGAGAGTGATGCAGGTGTTTAGGCTTCAAAACTTGTGTTAGCCTGGAATTTTGTTAATTCCCACCTGGCACAGGTGCCCAGAGCAGCTGTGGCCACCCCTGCATCCCAAGGCCAGGCTGGATGGAGCTCTGAGATACCTGGGGTAGTGGCAGGTGGACGTGTGGTATTAAAAATTATCAAAACTGGTGAAAGACCTTTGCTGTTCTATGTTTTTGAATTTCAGTGCCCATCCACAGAAAGTTCTGACTAACTGCAAATGTGGTTTGGTCCGTAAAATCCACAGGTCTCGCTCTGGTTTTAATTTTATGGGTGTAACTCCAAGCAATTCTTGGGATTTCAGTGGGATTAAGGCCAAGGAGGAAAGTAAATGAGAACAAACTGTGAGCCATATTGTTACAAATCTGTTGTTTAATGTCTCATCTGGATCATTTCCAGTGAGCTTCCCTTTCTTTGGGAAATCATAGGGAAAGGAAAAGTTGAAGGCAGGAGTGGTGGGATCAACATCAAAGGCCTACCAGGGTCAATGAATCCTCTTAAAATATTAATTAATTGTTCACAATCATTATTTAGACCTCTCTGTTTTCAAAAAAAGGAAAAAAGGTGGCTTCACTGCTTTCACCTTAATTTAACACCAGCAGCAGTAATACAAATATTTTTATGTGAGGTACTTTGTAAGTTTTCCTCCCTTCGTGTGTATTATTTGTTGTTTCTTTATTTCTGGAGGCGTTGTGTTTTTAAGTAAGGACCTTCAGAGCTGCTATGCTGCTCTTCCATTGAATTTTTAATCCTAAAAGCAGCAATTCAGGCCTGTCAACAGTTTAGTAGCTCTCCAGGAAAAGTTAATAAATATGATAGCTGTTGTTGATTACAGGTCCATAGGCAGATAAGATATCCAAGTCTCCTATGACATCAGCCTGTGGTTACAGTCAGAAACAAAACACTCCATGTTGTGGTTTGCTCTCATTTATGCAATGAACACTCCACTGTGCATTGTGAACTCTTCATTTTCGCATTAGCTTGGTTACCATGAAACTCTCAACAAATAATAATCATAAATGCAGTGATAATAAACCCTCAGTCCAGCTGACAAGGTTATGTCCTTCTTTTCACTGATCTAGGTCTAGACAACTGACTAGCACTAAGACACTTTCCAGTGGACTGTCACAGTCTTCATTTCATCCAATAGCTTGAGGGTTTGGTACAGATAAGAGTAATGTTTCGTGTTTGTGGAATATTTGCTGATGCAGTTAGATTTCTTTGGTTTCTTACCCCTAATTATGCAAGGAAATCATAACTCCACTCTGCTACTTCCTCCTTCCTCTGTCTTCTCTCTGAGCTGCAGAGACAATACTGAGACAAAAAAAAAAGCCAAATATATCTGGAGATGAAACTTATTGGTGATTGTTTTATTAACAAACCCATGGTTTCAAGCTTGTCAGCCTATTTCTGATGAGAACAGAAGTTAGAAGAGTTTGTAAGTCAGAATATTCCACTTTCACCACTAATGTTTGTCAGATCAGTAGGACACACTTTCTTTTTCTGGAAGGCCCAATAAAATAGACTTGCCCACTATTTTCTCTTCAGAACTATGGAATATTTGCTATAATATTTAGAAAGAGATAAGCTAAATAACAGAATACAAACTTGAACTGAAAATGAAGTCCAGTTCTTCTGTCTCTAAACACGACAGTAAATGTATTTCTAGTGTATTGTTTACTGTCTGGAATAGCTGTAGCCATATTCATCCTCTGAATTCAGCTCTGCAAGGGGATAGGCAGAAATTCCCAGTTAAACTCTCAAAATGGGAATATGGGAGGAATTCTTGGATGTAAAGGCTTTGCATCGTGGATTGAATTGCCAATCCAAATATCAGTTAGTATTTTCACACTGATTCTGTGGTAGATGTGAGGAACAAAGTAAATTCAACTGCATTTTCATATTGCTTCTTGATTTTTAAATTTTTACAATAATGTCTCACTTCAGTCAGGGAACACTATGATTGGATTCTTTTCCCAGCAAATATATTTATTAATTTGCCATTGAAAATGAAGGGGGGGAAAGCAGATATTGGAGAAGAATGACAGGTAAACCCTGAACTTTTTTGTAAATCTGTAGGAGAAATACCACAACTACAAAGTCAGCCAGGATGAATTGGATTGGGCAAGTTCCAGTGGAACAATCTGGGGGAAAAAAAGGCACTACAGGCAAGAAGGTGTTTAATCTGGAGGTACCCCAGGTTTATGTAAGCACACAGCAAACTGCTGGATGTGAGGATAATTGATGTCACAGTGATACAGAGAACATCCTTGAATTTCTGTGTGTTTAGCTGTATTTACCCCAGTTATCTCACAGTGCAGTGTCTTTTCACCAAACAAATTCAAACCACTGCCAGCAAATGTTTCTGCTCACCCCTCTCCTCAGATCAGGGCTTTCAACAACCTAAAACCTTCTGGCAGGATCCTAGCGCTAATCCATCGATGTGCTGAGCCAAAGTGTCCTAGAGGTGCATAAATCTTGCATTAAAAAATGAAAACAGAGTGTCTCCAGAGCTTTAGGAAGCTAAGGAATTTTGCCTGGACCTGTGCAGTTGTTGTGTTCACAGACCATGGTTCGTGCAGTGAGAGCTTGGTCATCCTGGGGTCTGGTGGTTTAGTGCTGCTCGGCTCAGCAAGGACAGGGGGATATTTTCACTGGATGGGCTCTCCCACAGAATGCAATGGGGATATTTTCACTGGATGGGCTCTCCCACAGCATGCAATAGGGATATTTTCACTGGATGGGCTCTCCCACAGAATGCAAGGGGAATATTTTCACTGGATGGGCTCTGCGACAGAATGCAAGAGGGATATTTTCACTGGATGGGCTCTCCCACAGAATGCAATGGGGATATTTTCTCTGGATGGGCTCTCCCACAGAATGCAATGGGGATATTTTCTCTGGATGGGCTCTCCCACAGAATGCAATGGGGATATTTTCTCTGGATGGGCTCTCCCACAGAATGCAATGGGGATATTTTCTCTGGATGGGCTCTCCCACAGAATGCAATGGGGATATTTTCTCTGGATGGGCTCTCCCACAGAATGCAATGCGGATATTTTCACTGGATGGGCTCCCCCACAGAATGCAATGCGGATATTTTCACTGGATGGGCTCCCCCACAGAATGCAAGAGGGATATTTTCAGTGGATGGGCTCTCCCACAGAATGCAAGAGGGATATTTTCACTGGATGGGCTCTTCCACAGAATGCAATGGGGATATTTTCAGTGGATGGGCTCTCCCACAGCATGCAAGAGGATTTTTTTCCCCTCAGGAACGTGCCTCCAAAGGGCTGGTCTAGACTGCAGAGCAAAGTGGAGTCTGGCTTTCTCTATCTGCAAACACACAGACCAGACAAGAGGCTGAGAGGCCAAATTCTGCCATCCCCTGGGAGCCCTTCCAGCAACCACGACCACTGGGATTTATAATTTATAATCCTAGAGACTGCTGAATTGCAGAACAGATTTAATCGTGCATCTATGTGACCAAAACACTGCAAATGGTAAATTCCAGAGCTCCCTGTCAGACTGCTAAGCCTCTAATCTTGATCTTATCTTTAACCTAGGCCAATGTTTGGTAAATAGGAGCTGGTGGCCGCTTTCACAGACTCTTTTTCCTAATCATCTCCATGCCTTTTATGACAATGGGAATGTGGAGAGGGAAAAAAAGCAAGATATTTTCGCCCTCAGCAAAAAATCCAAACTGTTCTCACCATATCTACCAAGATAGGAAAGAGAGACATGAGGTGACGTTCTAAGTTCTCCAAGTCCAGGCCTTGAGATTGTTTCAGGTAGAACTTCCGTGGTGGGTTAATTGTAAGAACCCAGTGATAAGTAGTTTTTACAGAGTGATAAGTTGTTTTCACAGAGTGTTCTGATATAGTTTTTTCCTGACCTTACTGCAGTGTTTTGCCACTCTAAAATAGACTCTAAAACTGTATATAAAATGCTATTTTTTTTCCAAATGCTCAACATCAGGAACGTGAAACAATTCACAGCACGTGGCAGCCTAAACCTAACTTTTTCCAGGCCTATATGGAACATTTTTTGATCAGAGGGATGCATTCATAGCGTGTTGGAGGTAAGGACATCGCTGTGGAACAATGCTGGACGTCCATAACTTGCAGGGTGTGCATTTATTCCATGAATCCAGCTGACAGCTCTGTATAATTTCATAATTCAGCTGACAGAGCTGAAGACAGCGGCCAGAGAAGGGGGAGGGACTGTCTGGCTCCTCCAGCAGCAGACGAGTGTGCCAAAGGGAGAGGAAGCAAATACTGAAGAGATCAGGGGCGCTGGTGAGCTGAGTGTGCCAGAGGGGCCCTGCCCCATCTGTGCCACGGCCAGCAATTTTACTGTGGTGCTCACAAGCCAGCTCTGCACTTAAAATTCCTAAAACTGAGGCAGCATTTGCAAAGTCTGTGCCGTGCACGCTGCCATAAATGCACCCAGCCGTGCAGAGTGTCACAGCTCAGGAGGGATGACGTGGGCTGAGGGTTTACACAGGGCTGGAAGGGACCCTGAAGGGACACAGTGACTGTTCCACGGTGCTGCAGTGTGGGGATCTCCTCAGCCCCAGGAGACCCCACAATGCACAGAACAGTCCAGGTTTGCAGCCCGTGCTGCTGAAGGAGTCTGCAGTGGTTTGTTGGTGTTCTCAAGGCAGTTTATCAGTTCCTTATCAAAAGTAGATTTCTCTGCCCTGCCAGGGTTGGCACAGAACGCGTCCAGAGACACACTGTGCCCGCCCCGGGTCAGCTCTGATCTTTTATACTAATAACTACCTATTGAATGTTTATCATTAATTACCAACCCGTGCCCCTCACACCACACTGNCTGACACCTCTGGCAAGGCTGAAAAGCCTCCTGAGCAGGGTTTGGGTTGGCCAAAGGCATCACACGAACCCCTGGGTTCCAACACTGCAGTGTCCAGCCTGGCTTTGGGCACTGCCAGGGGCACTTCCAGCTGCTCTGGGCACCCTGTGCCAGAGCCTCTCCACCCTCCCAGGGAAGAGTTTATTCCCAGAATCCCATCTGAGCCTCCTCTCTGTCAGTTTGAAGCCCTTCGCTCCTGCCCTGTCACAAGTTGTGAATTGTCTCTCTCCATCTTTCTTCCGATTAGATAAGGTGAGCAAAACTGCTCTACAGGAATCCAGTGAGACTCCACTCTGTTGGATTTAGGTCTATGGAAGTTTCTCTATTCTTTTTTCTTTTTTGTTAAATTGAGCAAATAAACAGCCCAAATTTTTACAAACAATATGGTTTTCTGACGTATTTTTTGTTCGTTGTCTAATTGGCCAGAATAACACCAACAAAAATTCTTTTCCTTCTGGCAAAAATTGATATTTCCTATGAAAACATGACTCTTCAGGAGTCATTTGTTTTCCAGAATAGCAAGTGATTCTTGTATTTGTCTGTTTCTCAATGTTACGGAATTGAAAAACGTACAGAGGAATAAAAAAAGATTACTTTCCATAATATTTTCTTTTGAAACAAAACTTAAAATTCTTGCTAATTCCGATGTTTTCTCCTGTAGCTGTAACAAATAACTGTTGAATAGAAACACTTTTTGAAACTAAATTTTGCTTCAGCTCTGTATAACCCTTGATTGTAACATTCTTTACAAGCATTCTGAAAAAACAGCTTAATTAGGAAATTTGAAGCAATGCTAATTTGCTGACAATTAAATGTACTATTTGCAGCAATTGTTAATGAAATCTAAGTGCTAATTTGCAGCAGAAATTCAACACAAAAATATGACTTAATTTAATCTTCTCAACAACAGCATCTATGTCTGAATCTACCCCATGCTAAAGATGGAAAAACCCCAGTGCCTTCAGTGAGAATGGAACCAGAAACATAAATAATTTCTGCCTGAAATCTGTATAATTGGAAAATTTAACATGATATTGTCTCTAAAACAGACAGCACAAATAGGAGCTGTCATTCAGTACAGCTGGTTCTGATCCTGGTATTAAAAACACACTCTCAGTGAATTGGATTACAATTGCTGGATACAATTATTGGATTATTTAGGTGCAAACTGACTCGCTTAAAAGCGGGAACTGAGCAAAAGCTCCTTCCTGACAAACCTCTCGCTGAGATTTCTGGATTCCTGGAGGGTGGTAGAACCTCATCAGGATCACCCTGAGTGCTGCAGATTTCCTTCAAGATACAAGGGGGCACCTTTTCCTTGCCCTTCATCCACAGCCAGATCCTTTGGCAGGTGTCTTGGGCCTCGTCCTTTTATTTCTTTTGAGGATAAATAAATGCCACCAAACTCTGACCCAGTGACCCTGGGCCAGCTGGGAAGGAAAAATAAAAACCAAGAGGTTGCACTTCGCTCTTTTCCTGTCAGATGTCCTTGGAGACCATTCTTTGCTTCCGAGGTTTAATTGATATTTTCATTTAAGTCTTTCACCTCGCTGTAAGACCCTCACACTTTTTTCAGGAGAGGTCTTTTCACCATCTTCCTCACAGACTCTAAAGCCCAGTGAGTGCTCCCTCCTCCTTTCAGTAGTCAACAGAATTTGAGATTTTCCTTACATTCCTTCAACTCTGGGTTCCCTCTGCCACCTCTAAAGCACTTTTTTAAGACGTGTGTGTTTCCCCATGACAAGGAACAATCTTTCTGCACTTTTTCCTGGTCTTCTCTTTTAAAGAAGCATTATGAACAGTATGAGAGAAAAAATAAATAAATAAAAATTAGACAATTCATCATAAATCAAAAATTTTGTCCAAATCCAAAATCTGTTTTCTGTTGTTCAGATTTTCAAGCTAAGGTAAAGTAATTGAGAAAATCTTCCTAAAAGCTGTGATCCTTTCCAATAATTTCTGAATGTCCTAATTGGAGTACTTTTAAACTAATGATCCATCTGGTAGGATCAGGATAACTTAGTGTTATTGCATAACTAAAAAAAACCTAAGAAAAGTATTTCATAACTGTGATTGTTTTAGTTTTGCTTTTTTTTTTCTCTAAGTGAGAAGTGGTTTCCCATTCTAGGTTTGAAACAAGGAAGTTGTGTACAGCCGTATGAAATACTTGGAAGTTGCTATTTTAGTACTCTTTAAAATACTGATCTTCCTTTAACTTATTTTACAATGTCAGTGTTGCCCTTTTTTTCACTAAGTCACCCACTTTGAAACTTTAATTTCCTTTCTTGTTTCTAGTTCCCGTATCCCTCTGCTCAATTTATACCAAAGAGCCTGAACCCAGTCCCATGATGATGATACCCAAATTTTCTCTGCCACTTCCAGCATCAGTTGAATTTGCCATACTCTTAATGAAATGAAGTACAAAATAAATACTTTGTGCTTACATAACATCAATTTTTATTTCTGTCAAACAATGAATAGCTGAATGAATTCATAATGTCTGAGAAATCTTCGTTCAGAAACATCTATTATTTAACCAAGTTTTTGTTAAACAAGCTGTCTGTTCACAATACTCCTTGCAGGCTATTTGTTAAACACATTTCTGAGGAACATTTTGTTTTGCTGCACATTTTTTCGACACAGACTTGGAGATCCCTGGGGCTTCAGTATCTCCACACACTGAGTAGCTTTGAAAATAATATTTGTGAAGCGAATTCAGCCTTGTAAATGACACCATGTATTTTATAATGCAGTTGAAGTAATGAGTATCTTGAAACTATCCCTGAAGGAATTCTGGTGCATCGGTGAAGGGAAGAAAAGGGGACAGTGAATGTCATAGGTGCCTTTATGTAAAACACAGCTTTTGTTCCCTTCCCTGTTCCTGTGGATTTCCAGCCTTTTCCAACAACTTCGAAGAATATTGGCTTATAACAAAAATATGCTTTGTGTTAATATGTGAGGAATTTAGGTCACTGAGCATTGTTCATTTTTGTCTGGCCCTTGATTTACACGAGGTTTCCAATAGCCACTGGAGCTAATGAAAGTTGTTTCTGTTTTCGTACCAACTTGCAGACAAACAAATGCCAGGGAAAATCTGCAGGGCTGCTGGTTTGCCAGGCCTAGGAGGAAAATGTGCTGCTGTCTGATGGCAGGAGTTGTGTTCAACAGAGAAATTGAATTATGATCAATTGACTGATTGATTGACTGATCTGGAACGCATTCTTCTCTCCAGAAAACAGATGTGCTGGAATTCTTCATGTTCGTTGCTTTGTTCTTAGATGTTAAAGTAGGAAAATGGAGTCTAGCAAAGCTGAGAAAGTAGTTTAACAAAGTTCTTAAGTTTTTGGCTGAAACTAGGCAGGAACTGTGCAGAAAACTTGAATATTTTGAAGAGGTATCTTGAACCAAGACGGTGGCCTTGAAGCAGTTGTGTTAGGAGAATATTTGCTCAGATTGATATTTTCTGGAAGGGTTGTAGCTGCTTCTTCTTTCTTTTTTTTTAAACCAGTTACAAAGGCCTTCTTTCACATTTGCATTGCTTCTAATGCAGGACACATGAACAAAATCAATACAGTGCCCACATCAAAAAAAAAAAAGATTCAAGAGACCCTTATAGTGTATTCCTACCCCCAGGTGCCAGAAACTGGGGGGATTGGAGCCAGAAATGTTCTACAACATTGTTGGAAGGAGAAGAAGTTGATGTGCTGCTGCTGCACTGGCCCGTGGAAGATGATGTGCTGCAATTCCAGCATTAAATATGTGCAGCTGGGAGCCTGTTCCCCTGAAATGATGCTGTTGGCAAGTAATAGAAAAAGGACAAAATCTAAAATCAAAGCCTGAAAAGTAGGAAACCTAGAAACTGAATTTTCCCACATGAGTCCAGTTTCTACCTCTTCTGCATGGGCTCTAGGGAAGTTGTTTCCCTCTTTTCCCCGACAAGATTTCTGCACAATTCTGTGCGCAGACCAGACAGATTGGGATGGCTCCGCTTGGTTTAATTAGCAGCTGTTCAATAATTCTTCCTTCTGCTCATTGTGTGGCCTTTTTACTGCCTGCTGGTCAGAGCCACATCTGAAAACAATGCAATCCATTTTCTCCTGAGGTTTATTAAGGGATATGTCAGTGGAGAAGAACCACTTCACAAACATTTCATTTTCACAGTGCAGCGTTATAGTCATTCCCACAGTGAAAATTGCAAACCACAGGACAGACACACCGAGATTGACTAGCCACTCATTTTTGGTGCCAAAATTAAAACAGTCAGGATCTGGATTTTATTATTTTTTTTTTTCCCCAAAATATTTTGACAGATGTGGAACATTCCCAGTAAAATCCCTAGCACCTTCAGTTGTCACCATGAGAGTGCAGTTGTTTTGTGGGTCACATCCAGGAACGCCAGTCTAGACAAACAAAATGCAGAACAGCCCGTCAGCAGCTGACCTAGGGAAAGTTCAGCTTCAGGGAGTTGTCCAGCACCACACTGAAAGTCTGGAGCGTGTTATTGTCTCATCCCTTTCCCCAAGGCAGGATTCAGCTGCACAAGTCATGAGACCAGAACTTGGAGAAACTGTTGAAATCAAAAGGCTTCTTAAGATTTTATCTTTATTTTCGCTGCTCAGAACGTGGGGTAAAAACGGAACAGTTTCAACATTCAGCAACAAGTACTGTTTGATGTGTTTGGATTTAAGCATTTAGATTTATTTATTAATTTTTTTTGTAGTAAAGGGCTTCCCAACATATCTTCCATCCTTTTGGAATAATATCTAACTGAATAGAAAGGGCAAAGAAGTTGTCACTGTCTTTTGTCGAATGGAGAATATTGTAAATTTATTTAAAATCAGAACTGCAGAAAACCAAGGAAGACAATCAGGTTTCAAGGGAATCAAACTTTTCTTTACAGATCTTGGCATTTCTAAGCAGTTTTCCTGAGGTTTTGCCTGATTTTCCTTTTCATCTCTGTAGGTAACACTGCCATCATGTCATGACTCTCATTCTTTCCCAGAGCGGGCCCATTCTTTGTTCCAAATGACACAGCAGTTTCAGGAGCTCTACCCTAAAATCCATGCACAAAAGCCTGAATTGGGATTACGTGGGAAACGATAATTGCACCATTTCCCAGCTTTCATCTGCATGCCTTGTCAGATCTAATTTTGCCCTGCACGTGTGTGTGCGCACGAGGGAGAGAAAACGGCCACCAAACAAGCGAGGGAGGCCCTCCAGAACTGGTGTGGAAGTGGTTCTGCTCCGCGGGCATCTGATGGCAGGAAAGAAAAACCTCGGGGAGCAGCGTGGAGCTGCGAAATCCAGAGCTCAGAGCTCTGCAGCTCGCTCTGGAGGCAGAGGGGGGAGCCTTGAGCAGGGAGATGTCTGCTCTGCAGGGACCAGGGCTGCTGGGGGACGCTTTGCTGGATGAACATCAATTTTTATATAGAAATAATATTATGTAAATTATCTGTCATTGAAGGAAATGTGACATTCCAGTGTGGGACTTCCTGCTCCCACACCTGACCTGTGCTCCACGGTCTCTGACAGACCTTGCTCTTCTCCTGACTCGTTCATGCCGGCTCTTTCACCCTTCAGCTCACTCCTTCCAGATTCGTTCTCTCCTCCTTGCCTCAGTCAGCTTGCTTAGGTCATTCCTCACTCATAATCCGTTTTTTCCCCTGTTTTCCTTGCGTGTGGTTGCCCCTCCAGCCCCCTGAGCGCTCTGCATTCCCACTGGCTCCTTGTTTGATATTCGTGTCCCATGCTTGTCCAGCTCACAACAACCCAAAGATCTTTCATTTTTATGCAGTTCCAAGCTTTTCAGGACAAATGGGATGTTCACAGAGCCTGAAGTGCTCTTTTGCTGAGAGGAAAAGTCTCTTTTCCTGTGCAGGAATCTGATGCTGTATTTGTAATTCTTTAAATTTAAACTTGGTTAAATCTGCCTGCATCTTACTGGGAATCATCAGGACAAGGACATCTGGCCTTCAGTGGTATCACAGTGAAATTGCTTTTCAATAGTGCCAGGTCTTTTCAGTTGTTTTGTTTTCTTTTTATTTTTTTTCCTGCTTTCAATAATCATTATTACTATTATTATTGTTGTTGTTGCAATTTATGTGGGCAAAACAGCGCATTTTCTCTTATCTTGTTCTCAAAAACTGCTGGAATGTAAAACAATAAATCAACCCTGGAGTGGCATAAAAAGTGCTAGCCAAAGTTTAAGGATCTGAAAATGGGTTTTCTAACAGAAGTGTCAGGCAATTTCCATAAGCAGTCCCAAGTCACCGTGTCATGCATTAGCAGAATTCATTCTGGGTTATTCCCCTCTATCCAGAAGAATAAAGCAAAACATAAAGGCCCTTAACATGCAAAGTGTCAAATCCCGGAATCTGAACATGTGGCAATTTCACAAAATGGAATGAGATGTAATTAGTTTTTATGTGCCCATAACACCCACGGTTAACGATTTATTATATTTTCATTACTTTTATGATGCAGTGCCTTTGGTGAGTGCAGGGCAATGCTGTGCAAATACCCAACGCACAGTAGCGTGTTGGAAAGTGTCAAACAGTTGGGAAAGCTTTCTTCTTCCTCCTCTGCCTCTCTTTCTATTTTATTTTTTTTTTTTTAATTTTCCTTGGCCTGGTTTCAAGGAATTTGGAATTTTAAAGATTTAACCCATTTATGAGCTTTGGAAACATGTCTCCCCAAATTCCACATGGCTGTCATGTTTCCCAGGAATGCTGGAGTTTTCTTAGGCTGTGACAAATACTTTCTTACTCTGGGAACGCAGCAAGGAAGGAAATTTGATTTCATAGCTTTTTGTTTCAAAACTCTTCCGATAATTTCCGCTATATGCCTCTCTTTGATCTTTCATTTTTATAAAATTATGGTTGTGTTGAGGGCGTTTTGAGACTAGGGGGTTTTGTTTTAGTGACAAAGAGACATCTTAGAGCTAAAACACGCGCAGCTGTAAATCACCACTCCCAGTTTTATGAAGCCTGTTGAGTAAAATCTTGACTAAAATGCCTTTGTGGCATTAAACATCTGGTTTAAACCTCCATGTGGGTTTTAAGGTCCTGTAAGACAAAATGGGGGAGCTCTGGTTTTGTTGCTAGCATGTGGTCCTTAAAATTTACTGTTTCACAGAGTGTTTCCCTTCCCCTCTACCCTGATGTTCTAAAGCATGCAAAGTGAATTCATCCTTCCTTTGTGTTTCTTGAGGCAATGAGAAGACATGGGTACAGTTTTTAAACTTCTGAATGAATGTTTGAGAAATTAATTTGAGTGTTTCTGCAATCAAATGTGAAGTCGATGGCATCTTGGAGCTCTTAGTGTTGACAGTCTCCAACACTTTTATTTTCTGCCAGTAAAGAACCAAAAAACACTGACTAAATGTTAAAAAAGAAAAAGTAGCAGAAGTCTGGAGGAAAATTTTTAGTAGAGTATTTTTTGTTTTCACATTAAAAGCTTAAAATTCCATGTGAACTGCTTGATTTTTTTCAAGATTTTTGTATAATAAAAATGTGGGGTTTATGAAAACATTTGGCAGTCTCCTAAATGTGACTGAAAATCAGTCACTCTTTCATCCAGGGAATAGTTTAGTTTCCAGATTTTGTGTCTCACTGGAGAGGAAAGATTCACCAACAATCAGCTTGGCCAACTATTGACAAAATCCAGAGATGAGTAATGCATATAATAAAATATAGCTTGTTTTCTTTTGTATCATATTATAAAAATAGATTCTCTTTTCATAATCTATTATAATGAATAATTTGCCTAATTTCCTCTTAGTCTCCTCAGTCATTTGATATCAGCTCATTTTTTTCCCCTTGAAAAGACCTTTCTGAAATTATCTTATAGTTTCTTTATTTGTAAGAACTTAGTACTAGCTTTTATTCTTCACATCCTCTGAGGTTCAAAGTAGTGTAATAGGGAATTATTATTATTATTTTAAAATAACTTGTAACTGCTCCTTCTTCAGTTTTGTTCCACTGCTCTGATGAAATGCATGGTGAAAAAAATTAATTTATAACAAAAAATACATTTTCTTTATGAAATTCTTTGTGCCTTTCCCAGTGCACAAAGATGGCTCAATGAAAAGATTATCTGCAGAACCCAAATTGAAATAAACCTGATAACTTGTTCCTGCTTGCACAACAATAAATTTATTGTGGTTTAGGAAGGAGTTTGGCAAGGAGAAGTCTCTGGGGTGGTGGTTGTGCTTCCCAACACCCAAACAGCCACCATGAGGCAAAGCCTTATTTTCTTCTCTCTGAAAATTCTCTTCTTAAAGCTTCTCCCAAGATATGTCTACTCTTGGATGTTTTGTTTCCCTGAGCTGTTACCTCATTTAAAACACTTCAGGCTCTGATTTGCTAATTTTCAAAGTTCATCCTATTGCATTTTTACAGTCATTCAGATTTTTCTTTCATTTACCTCATGCTGTGGATGGTTTCTCGCTGGCCTTTGCGCCCTTCTCATACCTGGGATTTGGTTCCTGCTTTTAATCATTCACCAGGTGACAAATCAGCAGCATTCAAATCATCTTCCTCAAGAGCTGATGGATTTTTCAGGAATATATTCCAGACAAATGTGTTATGAAAGCCAGAGGTCTGACACTGTGACAAACAAGAGTGGTCAGTCTGAAAAGTACTTCTTATATTGCAGAAAGATCATTATCTGAGGAGACGAAGAAATTAGCAGTTCTTTGGTGACATGAAGGGATTAATTCAAGGAATTTGTCAATAAAGCACAGCACAGTAGCAGCTGCTTTTGAAGCAGAAGGTTTTTTTCTGTATTTTACACTTGTCAAACACTCTTCATTAATAAGCGACTTCTGCAAATGCTTCATTAACGATATTTTTTATATATTTCAAAATTGCAGTTGAACTTATATGCAAAATGACCCAGAAGCACAGAGAAGTAAATTATGTCACAGCATCCAGAGTCAAAATTTTACAGCATTAGGCATAGGTTTCACCACCTTTATTTTCCCCATGAAGCTGAGCTTACAAATGCCAGTGACTTCCTTATCTCATGCATTCAGGTCCACCAAGAAAAAGAAAGCATTCAACAGTCCTGCTCTGAGCTACTCTGCTACCTTTTTTCTTTTTTTTTTTTTTTGGGAAAATTCTGTCTCAGACAGGAGCTGTGAGTGTCAAAAAGTTTATCATCCATCCTCACAGGGAGGACTCACACACAGCTTTCTGGACTAGGGAGGGTGTGAGGGAAATACAGGTTTCGTTTATGAACTGTCACCTGATCTGTGGTACTTCTCTTGTAAATGATACTACCTTTTTTCTCATGGCTAAAGGATGGGTTTCCTTCTTCATTCAGAAATGCTATTTTTAGATCTCTGCTGTCCCATGAGGGATTTTTGAGGGAGTGTAATAATTTTGCCTGTTATTTGCAGATTTTTAGTAAGATCTCCTTCATAAGTTTGTATTAACGGTGCTGAACTCCTTCAATTTCTCCTTACTGCGAGAAATGTCATTATTGATAGTGCTGTTACTGCTTGGAACAGAGAGGTTTGATGTGACAATTGTAAAGATCTCAGCAAAAGCAGACTGAAGTGCTGAACTGCTCCTCTGATAACTGATAAATCCAGAATCAACACGGCCACGGGTCACTCTGATGCTTTGAGAAAGGCTGAGCCTGTTTGTACCCACAGAGCCAGAGAGTCATGTGTCAGTCCTCACAAAATTTGATGGAAGGCACATGCCAAGACAAAAACCATTCATGTTTGTATAAAATTGACCCATATTAATTTTAATTATAAAGGACAGAGTATATTTTGGAACATCGTTTTCTGAGGCACTGGGGAACGGCAAAAAGAGGGAGCAGATTTGTAGAATTAAGTGTGACGTGTGGTAATGCTTTTCCCAGCTTCAAGAGGGGGAAAAAACCCAAAATAAACAGATAAACAGAGGGCTGAACGATAAAAGGATTTTATCTAAAAATTTGGCAGGCAGATAAGAGGAACTGGTGAAAAATGCTCCAGAGCACACTATTGAGCCTTGTATTTTAGCAGTTGCAAGCAGTGGTCCCATGTGTTTGCATGCCAAAAGTATTTCAAAAGTGCCAGGAAAGTGAAAAGCAGTTTAATGAAAAATATTCAATGGCCTGCTTTACTTGTAAGTATTTATTTGTCTCTATCTAGTTCACCAATTTCAAGGTATTTGGAAAGTTGTGCTTTTCTAATTTTATCTGTGTATTTTTTGCTTTGTATGAGGGGCAGCCACAGATTTTTGCCTTTGTAAAGCCATTCTCTTTGTAGGTTGAGCAGGGATTATTTTGATAATATCCTGTTCTCTGCATTAAAAATGCCCCTCAGAGAGGGTTCTAACTTGTCCTTGAGCATGAGATAATCCTCGTCTCAAACACAACGAAGTCCTAATAATGATTGCAGCTGCTGCAGTTTGGAATGATATTAATAAATATTGCCAGTATTTATTTCTCTCACTTCATTCAATCTGGGCCATCAGTTCTAAGCTTGTCCTCTGTAGGTTTGTCATTGTCAAAGGCGTGTCATGAACTTTGTGACTTCTCTGCTGCCTCAGGAGCTGTTGAAACTCAGCAGGCAGCTGGATGGAGATATCCTGATTAAGGAAATTGTCTTTTGCAGCCTGTGTTTATTTGCTCAGCACTGTGCGTGAGCAGAGGGCAAGTTAAAGGCCAATATCTTTGGAAAGATGGGGACTAAATAAAGTCACCAGGGAAAGGAAAGGCCTGCTGTGCCTACATCAAGTGCTGTGTTTGTCGTGCCAAAACAACAACAAAACCTCGTGGTGAATGGTTTCTTTTGTCAATTGAATTTTTTTTCTAAATTCAGGTTATTATGCCTTTCATGGACTATAGGTGCATATATTGAATATTCCCTTTGCAGGGTGACCCAGAGGTTGAACAGAAAGTGAATAGATGGGAAATTTTATTGGTAGCTGGGTATTTATTTCTCGTGTTTGCTCCTCGGGCTGGTGGTGCGAAAGGCCCCTCAGATGGTTTGAAAGCTGGTCAAGTTCTGCTCAGCTCTAGGCTTATGAGGGCCAAAGCTTCAGGTGTTGTAAGTGCAAACACTTCCAGGAAAATGGCCTTCAAGGAAGGGAAAACCACAGCTTCTGCTCTGTGTTAAATCCACAGAAACCTTGAATCTGCACATGACAAGTGGGCCCCAAAGTCAGCGGCTTTAGCAAAGTTTTTCAAGGCTGAAGCTTGCATGCTTTGTTAAAAGGATGAACCATCACGTATTGTCAAGGCTATTGTAATTAAAAACGACACTGGCAGGATTTCAGCAGCACAATTTTTGTTGTTTTTCCTTTAAAAGCTGTTTGAATGTTCAGCCTCATGGCTTCTAACACGTACACACGTCTAGCAGGAGTCGCCCTCCGCTGCATCCCGCTTCATTATCCAGCCTGACAAAGAAACACAATCCCAAGAGCTGGGGGAAAGCCACACACAGCATCTCCTGCATGTTATTGTTGGCATCCCGCTCTGGCAGGGCTGCTACAATTAAACAGCAGCTCCAAAAGTTCCCAGCTCAGTGCTCTCTGTCGAGGCTGGGACACTGGGAAGAGTAAAGCATGCACACGAGACAGAGGGAAATAACGCTCTGGGTGCTGCAGGAGTGCATTGATAGGGAAGAGAACACCCTACGGGGAAATACAAAGGGGAAAAGAGAATTTTATACAGTAAACAAATTTTAGCAGGGTTAGAGTTGCTGTTAGGGAGCTGTGAGGTGAAATTGGAAGGAAAACTTCAAGTGGCAGTGGCATGATCTCGCAGATGTCACCATTTTCTAAACAGTTTATTTCGTTCACAATTTCAGCAAAAAGAGATGATAGTTTCACTGATTCCAGGGGGGTTTTGTCACTTCTAAAAAGAAAATACTTATGAAGAAAATGGGCACATTTTAAGAACGTTGTTTCCAAAAGGCCTTCAGGAATTCTTTCTTCTCCATTGTGTGATGCACATCTTTTAAACCTTCAGCTTTTTTAATAATAAAAAATAAGTCATTAACCTACGTGGAAAGAGAACATCTTTTTGAGGCAGTGTGAGCTCTGTTGTTCACAGCTCAGGATGCTCAGTCCCTGATTCTGGTCTGTGGCACCTTGATGTTTCCCATCACAGCTGTCAGAAATAAACCATCCCTCCCTTTTTTTACCAGAAGAGTTCTGTAGTTTCTCTATGACCTTGTCAAATATTTTTTGTCTTTCTAAATATCCATATCATCATAAGGTAAAGAGATACTATTCTAAATAATCCATCTTTGCCCAATAATCACTATTTTTTTGCTGTATAAGAGAGTTATAACAAAAAGGGAATATTTGAGAGCTGTTCAATCTTCCCTGAGGTAACCTTGAGTTCAGAGATCTAAAACTTGGTATTGCCATCAGCTTTCTCAGGTCTGGCTCAGAAGCAGCACAAAGTGGTGGATCTTAATTGGAATCAAATAATGTAGAGTTTGGTTTTTAACAAGAACATCACTAAGAATGTGCCAAGAATATATTTGTTGATAATGATATTTGACAGGGAATTCTATTCAGTCTCCTCTTTGTTCTCGGGCATTTTGAGGAATTCTGAGGAATGTTTTTTAAGAAGAAACATTCAAAAGCTAAACCAATTCTTCTCTTCAGTTTTCCTCTCTGAAAATCAGAAAGAAACAGAGCAATTAGAGGCCCAAGAGACAGCTCCATTCCCTAGATACAGATATTTATAGGTTTATATATACAATAGCTGCTGCCATTCCTGCCATTTCCCACAGCCAGACCAAGAGGAACCTCATTTCGAGGGATTTCTCCTCTTCAGACTCTTCTCCAAATCCCCTCCATTCAACATTGTGAGAAATTGTGAAGTCAGGTCTGTCCTGAAGTCATCAGGACTGGAGAGAATAAATATTTATTAAAGTTGAACAATGAGGGAGTTCCAGTTGTGATTTTCATCAGTTAATCAATTAATTAAACGAGACACAGTAGGAAATATTAAAAAGCGCCTACAGGCCATCTAAAATTACATTTACAATCCTAAATCTTACCGTGAATATACACAGCTTAAGCTTCTTTTAACAAATGTGCTGAGCCTAAGGCCTCTTCAAGACTTCAGACACTTTGATTTTATCTAAATATAACTGACTGAATGCATTTTTGCTTAATTTCTTTTTAACCCCGATGTCTCTGTAAGACTTAAGTATCAGTGCCTGACAAATTTGAAAGGAAGTAGAATTATCAATTAACAAACAGCACTCTGCAGGATATCCCAGCACAAAGGAAACCAGCTTGATCTACAGAAGTGACCTTTGCCACCACAGCAACGGGCAAGTCAGGATTCTTTCAAGATAACGAGGCACTGGAACAAGGCCATGGCTGAGGAATTTGCAGATATGAGGAGCTGGTTATCTCCCTCTGTGCCTCTGCTGTGTGCATACCCCAAATATTTGCCATCAGTGATGTGATGGAATGTACAGATTACGCTGAAATTCACTGGACAAGGATGTCCTAGGCCAGGAAAATGGCGCGACCTCCTCATGGGCTCAACCCACTGCGCCGCCTCACAGGGAATTTCTTCTTGCGGTTGATTGCGTTTTCTGAAATATTCCTCTGCTGGAAGTGTGACAAAGGGCAGGTTGAGGTGCTGCAACTGTAGGATATTCATTTATTTCTTTCAAAATGAAGACAGGATGATCAGAATTTGTCTGAGTATGGCACGAGGTCATGGGCTGTGTGTGTCCCCTGAGTGTCCATTCCCTCAGACGGGCACGGCCTTCCAGGAAACTTCTGCACAGTTCACTCCCAGCGGGGTGGAACAACAAAAGCTCTGCCTCTAAAACAAGTTTATATAATCTTTCATTGGCTTTGTCCGAGCGAATACTGTGCAAAAGAGATTTTGCAAACAGGAAAATATAAAATGATATTTGTTAAGCGCAAGGACTTCCCTCTCAACGTGCATTTTGAAGAGGCACAGTAGAACGTTTTCATTCCATGTGTTGTAAATTCTAAAAAGTGTAATAGATGAAAAAGGCGATTGCAGAAGCCAACGTCAGAAAATTAATTGAGGTGTAAAGCAGAGACGGGGTAAAGCCATAATGATGCTTCATGTTTTTGAGAAGGTATGAATAGACTTTCATAATTTATTGCTAAATTGTAATAAGAAATAGTCCATGAGCTTCAACAATCTAAATGGAAAAATGAATTATTTGTCCAAAAGTGGCAAAGGTGGCTTTCTGAGGAAATCCTTAAATCAATGCATATGTTCAGGCACAGTTTACTTCATAAATAAATATATTTTTTCATTATATGAAATTTATGGTAGTCTCTAAAATCTGCATTTTCAGAAAAGCAAGAGGAAACTGGCAAAATATCTGGGAAGATTTTGCGGTCACATCAACCAATGCTATGCTATTTCATATTCATCTAAACTCATCTGAGATTAAAAGCAATGATTTGAAATTATATTAAACCTTTCTGAGTACCAGGAGATCGCCACTGATGTGAGAAGTCTGTTTAAGGTGGAGTATCTGACACAAAAATATTTCTCCCCATTTAAAAGGGGAGAGTGATGTCCGAGAATTTTGGGTGAAGTGAGAGGTTTGTTCTTTTTTCATTTGGAAGGGAACTAAAACATATAAAATTATTTGCCTCGAATGTTCAAGCAGTGTTTGACTTCCAAAGTTCCACTCTCAATTTCTCTTGTGCTCCTAATTTACCTTCTGTGAGGGTCTTCGCAAGAATGCCTTATAAAGTTATATTTTTATTTAAAAAATATGAAGAACAAATTTAGCTTTTTTTTTCCAGCTGATCAAGGAATCCGAGAGGGAATTAAGTTTAAGATTTACTTCCTAAATAAAAGTAGTTTTGTTCACCTAAAAATACTTTAAAACTTCCAGTTCAGGTCTGTTCTGCTATCGGTGAGGAAACAGCTGCGGAGGGACTCGTAGGCCGCTCTGATAGTGAAGTTTTCTACCTCCCCACCCTGCAATGAATGGCTTTAAATGCCCAGGTGAATAAATCCAGACCTTTTTCTGTCTTTAAACACCCTCAGACAGCGCTGTGGCTGTTGTTGAGCACAGGTGTTTGTTTTCATTGTTAAAGGCCAAAGCTTGTGACCACAACATTCAAACCAAGCTCTTGTACCTCGAGATTTGTCTGTGGGACAGGTGGCAGAAAACAGTCCCATCTTTATGTATTTATTTATTTGTTTGTCTCTTTCTTTATTTCTGTTTGTTTGTGTTGTTCAAGCAGCATGAGAGATACAGCCTAGTTCGTAGTAGTTTCAGTAGTAATTGGCAAAACAAAAGCTGATTTCCAAAAGTGTTGATCTTTCCTGATGGCTTTCAGTCTGTGAGCAGAAAAATACCTCTGCACTGTCTTTAGTTCTTGTGAACTGCTAACAAGTTTGGCAAAACATTCTGGTGGCCTCGAGAGCTGAATAAAGACAATTTTCCTAAGGTTACTTGCTTTGACTCTTCCAAATGTAATGATTTTTCTAAAATTAGCACAAACTGGGTATCTAGATTTTTAAGAGGATTGTTTTGATTATTCCTCAGTCATTGCAAATTCGGATTTGCTACCTGTGCTGCAGTTAAGAGCAGAATGTCCCTCAATTAATTCTGTTTTGTGTCATCCTGGCAGGGCTCCTGGCTTCTTGCAAGTCAATGGCAGAGCTTCATCCACTCCCCTTCAGCCAGGATTTCATTAAATGAATATTTGGGATAATTAGGGACAAATCATGAGACTCCTGTTTTCCATTCCTAATGATCACAAATAGGATCCATGAAACGCCTGCTGGAGTTAATTGGAAGACCAAAGTTGCTTTCAATGGACTTTAGTTCGGGCTTTTTATGTTCCACACAGGCACTTGCATAATTGTTTTTTTCCATTTTTTTTTTTTAAAGTCTTTTGAATTAACGGTGGCAATTCCCTCTTTCCAGAGCTCCCCCTGTGCCCCGATGGTGTGGGCACTGCTGGGTCACTTGTGTCCCTTCCCTGACGTCAGTCCTCGTGTGATGCTCACTGTTTGTCCCCATCCCTGGCTGGGAACAAGGGAAAGGATTGTCCTCCCGTGCCAATTCCCCTCCTCCACACCTGCTTAGCTTTAGTGAGCTGGACCCAAATCTTCTCCTTTCCTATTACCCAGAAATTAATTTGCTTGTCCAGTATCTTCTGCATTCCTCATGAATCCTTGCTTCCAGCAAAGCTCGGTACATTCCTCTTGCCATTTTAATTTATCCACTGCTTTCATTATAGGATGATTAATGTAGCAACACAGAGAGGAAAAGTAGCTGAGCCACCTGAGCATCTCTTTCCTGTTTGATAAAGAAGCATAACATTTCTGAAATCAAAGTGTTTTCCGGGATGCAATTTAGGACAGACCTTCACACGTGGGTTAAAATGGTATTGGGTTTTTTAGGAATTAAAGTGAGAAAAATTGGACAGCATTGTATGGGTGTGGTCTCTCAGTGTTATTAGCATAGAATAATAATTCCAGCAAGGATTTCAGCCTGAAGAACTTGGTCTCTGGATAAGAATTTGCTTTCTTTCAAAACCGGAAAGAAACTTACCCAAGAAAATATGAAAGAGCAGAGAGGAAGCAGGGAAAAGTCAATTTTGTTGAACTGTTGAGGAAGCCTTGTGGTTTCTTCTCCCCCCTCTTTTGAGTTGTTTCTTCAAATTACTTCAAATATTTCAGTGCTTCCTTCTTACTTTACTTCTCCTCCTTCAGAGGAAAGGAAAGGAAAGGAAAGGAAAGGAAAGGAAAGGAAAGGAAAGGAAAGGAAAGGAAAGGAAAGGAAAGGAAAGGAAAGGAAAGGAAAGGAAAAAGGGGAAAGGGGAAAGGAAAAAGGAAAGGATTATCTTTATGTCTCCTCTTTGCTCATTTCTAGCATCATAAATATCAAAAAGAAATTGCTAATTAACATTTTCTTAATATGATTAAGGGCTCTCTGTCAAGTGGTGCCAAACATTGACTTTGAAAATGGTAGGAAATAATGTGGAGCTGACTTTTTTTTTTCATGTTTTTTTTTTTTTTTTGGAAAGCAGAGACAATTAGAGAGTTTGTGTTAATATCAGTGATCCTTATCTTTTGGCTGAACTTTTACTTCTAATATCATGAGCTCCTTGAGCTGATAAGTGTATTTTAAAGAAAATTTAATATCCTCCTAGAAAAAATACCTTTGCACATCATTTGATAGCAGGGCAAGATTACTACTAGAAAGAATCAGACTGAATCCTGGATATCTGATATATCTGATATAATCCATATTCTTCTGTCTTCAATTAAGTTGTGGA
The DNA here is from genome assembly GCA_013400315.1 of Bombycilla garrulus. Lineage (NCBI taxonomy): Eukaryota > Metazoa > Chordata > Aves > Passeriformes > Bombycillidae > Bombycilla > Bombycilla garrulus. The sequence continues at coordinate 206,289 of VXBU01012597.1, read as the reverse complement.
AGAAAGGTGAAAGTGTTCAGGCGGGCAAAGAGCATGGAAAAATTATTGGTTCCCAATTGCTTCAAGAATGTCTTCATTTTTCTCCAGTCCTCAGAACCCTCCCCAGCTGCTGTGATTTTTCACTGATGGGAAATAAGGAATGAAATAGCATTTGCCACATGGTTTGTTGTTTCTTTTTCATGACTCTCATCAGCCCCACGCATTTGTTAATTTTATTTCTGACTTGACAGTGCAGCTGCAGATCCTGCACAAGCGTGAGCATCTAGACAGTGGTGAGCCAGAATGACACTCGAGGCTTGATCTGAAGTGATAAACTCTTTATAAAAATTGCTTTTTAGGCCACCTCCTAACAATTTCTGCTCAGGAAGCCTCACTCTTTTCAGGTGAGCAGACTTCTACAGGTGCGTCATCCAGAGATCTAGGAATTGTTCCTCCTAGAAGAGATGCAAGGAAAGGAAATTCGGTCTGGAAGTTATGTGAACACCTGGACCATGTCTGGTGTTTTACATTCTTGTTTTCTCAAACATTTGAGCATTAATATTAATGGTCTCCATTTTGCAAGCAAAAGAAATATCAGAAAACTATGTCAAACATCCTAAACTTTTCATTCAAGTGTCTTTATATGGGCAACTTTAATGAAAAGCTGCTATTAACCTCTGGTAAACCAAAATCCTTGGTTGTAGAGCCAAGCTAAACTTGGCACTTGAAGCCAAAATATGAACTGAGCCACTGGAGCTGACTGCACACATATGAAAAGCAAAATAAGTAATACTCACATACAGAATTTCTGTGGCCAAATATTTTATGTCCTGCCTATTCTCAGCTTCTTCAAATGTTCCTAGCCAGGTCTGTGAAAACAGAAACTTGAAATGTGCAAACAACCTGCCACATTCGAGGTACAAAACAGCAAAAATACCAGAGTGTGTGGTTCCCTGAAGTATCCATGTTGCCAGTCAGTTCTGTCAAACAAGGATCTCGGGTATTTTCAATCACAATTATCCTGGCAGATGTCACTGCCTCTCCATCTGCTTTTCCACATGTCCCTCTGCTCCATCGCTCATCCCCTTCTCTGCAAAATACGCTTTTCCCAGGGGACAGGAATAGACACAACATAAATACTACAAACAACATAAATATGTGTGCAAACACACAAATCAGAGACGTTGCTCAATGTCCTGAGGCACTGAGAACTGAGTTGCTGAAGGAATTATGGCCATCAGTAAGGACATAAAAAAAAGAGGGAATGTTATAAAGGAGGAGTAGATTCCTAAAAAAAAAAATACCTTAACACAATTTTCCTTAAATAAATCTGATGTAATTTTATTTTCTAATATTTCTGGTTAACCAGAGGTAGAAAAATAATGGTCTGCTGTTGATAGCAAACATCCTCCTGAACTTCAGTGGGATCTGGAATTCACCTTGTACCTAATAATTAAAAATAAAGAGAGTTGGCTTTCCTTCATATCTGGCTTTTGGTTTGTGTTTTGTTTCAGGGTTGGTTTGTTTGTTTTTTTCCCCTTGTTTGTTTTGAGGTTGTTTTTGGGTTTTTCTTCCTTCCTTTCCATCTCAACATCCAAGTTTTTTGCAAGTACCATATTAGGGACTCACTGATGGCAAAGATTTCCATCTCCCATAAGAGTTCAGCCTCTCTCTGATTTGGGATCCTGATGTCCACTCACCTTTTAGAAGGGAAAAACTCAGTTTCAGATTTTTGTCACAGTGAGAAAAAGAGACAGGAGCAGCAGCAAGGTAAATCATGTCAGAACTCAAGGAATTAAGGGAAGAGAATATTTTTTTAACCAGAGAATTTTTCAATCAGCTTTAAACAATAAAAATGGGCAAAATATAAGATTTTATTATTACTGCTAGGTGGAAAGTATAGAGAGACCACAATCCCTTTTGGGAAGGAATTTTTATTAATTTTTAAAGGAAAAATAAAATACTGTCATTTTTGTCTTAGGGGCTATATGTAAAACTGTATCTTGTATATTATAAGAGTACAGGAAAGAGCTCAGTGAGTCTTGGTCAAGGATTGTCTCTGATTCTATCATTTCTAATATTTTCTGAGCAGAAATACCATGCCTTGATGCCTGCAATGCCTCCAGCTGGAATTATGTCGTTATCTTTGAAGTTTCCTGCTGCAATAGAATTTTTGAGCACAGGGAGAGATCAGGTCATGGGAGAAATTTCTGTCCTCAAAGATCTATTCAGGATTATTCTGTGTGTATATGCTGTGTGTACGGAGCCTGTGCATGAAAATCCAGCATTTTTGTCCTGGGAAAAATGCTTGGAATGCACTTTGCTTCATAAGGAAATTCTCACCACAATTCATCAACCTCTTTTTACTCTTGGAAAGCAAATGTCTTTTGTGTTACATGGCGCAGGAGTTCATAAGCCAAAGAAAAGCAGAATTGCCATGAAGGGGGATGTTCCAAGTCTTTGCAGTCAGAGAAAGATTATTTAATGGATAAAAAAATGAATTAAGGGACCAAAGTAACTTGAATTAAGTAAGAGCACAGTAAAACGAGTGGTGAATGGGGAGTAGGGTCATGCTCAGGTATCAGAAAAGTTGCTGACTTTTTACCTCCATTTAATACTTCTACAAATGGAGAAACCTCCCAAAAGAATCTTTTTTAAAAAATTAAAATCTTCTTTAAAGACTGCAGCTTAGGGAGGCATCGTTCTGTAAATCATAGATTTACATGTTGCTCTGTAATTTTGTTCTTTCTTTTCCATATTAGAATGGATTTAGACTCACAAGAGCTCAAGTGACAGTGGATAGAAAGCTTTGGGGGTTTTGTTTACTCATCATCCTACTGTTGAGAAATAAAGATACTGCTTCACTTTGGCATTTCTTTTTCTTCTATGAAGAATAAATCAGATGCAAATAATACCAAAGTTTGTTCCCTGAAAAGGGGTCCAGATCATCCTCCTTTCAGGTACTTTCTTCATGAAGAGCTAAAAATAATATAAAACAGGAAAAGCAATTCACTGTTGAAACTAATATTTAGATAAGGATCTGAATTGAAACAATCAAAAAAAATTTCCGTTGTGAAAGTTGGAAATTCAGAATTACAAATACAAAGTCTGGCCACTCTTGCCATTCCTGAAATTTATTGAAAAGCTGCTTTTAGCATTCCTCAGAAACAAAGTCCTAGGAAGTCTAGAGGTACAGGATCCATCCCTTTTCTTGTTCATTTTACAGTAGTATTTCCTGGCAAGGAGCCAGCACCATTAACTAATTTGCTGTAGTATTTCCATGCTCTGCGACCTCCAGGTTCAAATAAATTCAAAACAAATAGTTTCCCCTTCAAAAAAAAGTTCTGTACTAAAAAAAAATATAGATATTTCACTAAGTTCTTGCTTTATCAAGTGTATATTTAAGAGAGAACGATACATGTTAAGATATGGGTCAATGTAGCAAAAATGTTATCAAACAATGTAAAAAGTCTTCAAGATTAAATTCTCTGTAGCAAATTTTTATTAATGGGTTCATGATCACCCTCTGTTCTGATTTCCTTTAAGCTGCAAGGTTTTTCTATGGATTGACTCAAGAAATAGTGAGGAACTGCAATGATCACTTTTTGGAATTACAGGAAATTAATTATCTGTTAAGCAGCTAAAAAGTTTGGAGTGTCTGGTGTTCTTTGTGTCTTTTTGTCTTTACATTTCCTTCTATACCTAAATACCTCAAACTCAATTAATGAAGCTTTCCTAAGATTCTAAACAATTAGAGAAAGATTTATTTGTATTTATTTTTTCAGTTTTTCCTTCAGTTAAGAAAATAATTCCTCAGTGCCGTAGTTTATCCGATTTCTGAAAGAAGACTGTGAGTGTATCTGGCCCTGTGTGATTTCAAACCTTGGATTTATTATTGCTTCCTTTGAAATCAAACATAATACAAAATCAATACATAACCCTTAATATTCATTACCCAGTGTTGCCTAACTTCAATATACAAGTAGCTCTGTGAGATCTTCATCTAATCTCCAAACTCTTATTGGATCTCTGCACTATTCATCCAGGTTTATTTGTTTTCCCTGGTTTCAGTAACAGAAACCTCTCTTTGATTTGAATGGCAGCAGAGATAAACACTTTATAAAGGTTCCTGCCTCTTTTACCCTTTGTATATAAAAGATAAATCTAGAAAAGATTGATGGATGAAATCTTTTACTTTAAGATTTGTGACGGACAACTATGAGTTAGTGTAAATATCCATCATAATAATAAATACATTCGAAGTTGGTAGATACTCTTTGGTATTAAAGTTACCTTCTTGAAGATTTTCTGTCAATAAACATTAGGAAACCATCCACAATTAAAAAACTTGTGTTTTGCCCAGTAATATTCCAGAAACATCAGTAGCCCATAGCTACATCAGAAATTCTCGCAGATAAAAACCTAGCAATGAGTTCTTCACTAAAATATTCGTGGAATCAAGGGACAGAAGGCCCTACCTTGGCCTCTATTCCAGGACAGAGAGTTGTTATTTTCAGAACAGGATATTGATTACATTGCCCAAAGGCCAGTTAGTCCTTACTTTCCTAAATCAACTGCAGAGCTTCCTTATTCAAATTGGAAGCAATCTCATCCTTTTCTTGGGGCCTGATTGAGCAAAAAGCTTTTAAAAGCATTTCAGGAATACCTAAAATGTTGGAAAAAAACACCCACAGACACCATTGCTTTCTATTTATGTAACATTGCTACAGGATGTTTAAAGGTAATTGCCTGTGGCACTGCTGGTATCTGTAAATAAACTGAGGATGGAGATCTGGGCCACATAAACATCACGGAGTTCTTTGGCAGGAAAAGCCACTTTCAGTTAAGCTGTAAAGGATAAATCTTGTTTGGCCTTTCTTGAGCCTCTGGTGGGTAGTTCTGAGTCCCTGGGAGAAGGAGGCCTGCAGTTTAATTTTGATGGACAAGTGGCCTCTCATGAGGGAAGCCCTCAGTGCTGAGGAAGAAACAGCCTGTGTGAGCTTGTGGCAGTCGTGGTAACCAAAAAATGCAGATTAAAGGGGTGCACAAGTGCTCCAGACACGCGGGTCAGGCTCCCCAAAGATCCTCTGCCTGCCTCTAAGGAGCATTCAGACACTGAGGTTTGGCTGGAGCCGCCAGGTGCGCTGAGAGCAGGAGGAAAGGGAGAAGGCTGAGATCAGTTTGAAGGTTTTCAGTGATTTCTGTGCCCCTCACGTCCCCTGAGATCAGTTTGGAGGTTTTCAGTGATTTCTGTGCCCCTCACGTCCCCTGAGATCAGTTTGAAGGTTTTCAGTCATTTCTGTGCCCCTCACGTCCCCTGAGATCAGTTTGAAGGTTTTCAGTCATTTCTGTGCCACTCACGTCCCCTGAGATCAGTTTGAAGGTTTTCAGTGATTTCTGTGCCCCTCACGTCCCCTGAGATCAGTTTGGAGGTTTTCAGTCATTTCTGTGCCCCTCACGTCCCCTGAGATCAGTTTGAAGGTTTTCAGTCATTTCTGTGCCCCTCACGTCCCCTGAGATCAGTTTGGAGGTTTTCAGTGATTTCTGTGCCCCTCACGTCCCCTGAGATCAGTTTGAAGGTTTTCAGTCATTTCTGTGCCCCTCACGTCCCCTGAGATCAGTTTGAAGGTTTTCAGTCATTTCTGTGCCACTCACGTCCCCTGAGATCAGTTTGAAGGTTTTCAGTGATTTCTGTGCCCCTCACGTCCCCTGAGATCAGTTTGGAGGTTTTCAGTCATTTCTGTGCCCCTCACGTCCCCTGAGATCAGTTTGAAGGTTTTCAGTCATTTCTGTGCCCCTCACGTCCCCTGAGATCAGTTTGGAGGTTTTCAGTGATTTCTGTGCCCCTCACGTCCCCTGAGATCAGTTTGAAGGTTTTCAGTCATTTCTGTGCCCCTCACGTCCCCTGGGGCCCTGCTGAGTTCCATCTGAAGGCTTCCAAACACAGCAGTTTCTCTGTCCAGCCCGTGTCCATCCCTGGGATTAGCTGATGCTCAGTGTAACCTAAGGAGCAGAGGAATGATGCTGATGTAGATTTAGCAGTGAGGAGCAGGAATTTATCTGCAGAAGTGAGTGTGCGTTTCTCACTGGGGGGGAAAACTTCTGGCCCACGTGGCTCACGCTTGGGTGAGCTTCATTTTGGAAGGGCAGCATTCAGGAATCATCCACCTGCTGTCATTCCTCCCCTTTAGGAAACGTGCTGAAGCAAGGGATGATACCCAGCAGAGTTTCCAATGAACGTGTGAATTTCTAACAGGAATTAACTCCTCTATTGCAAGGCAGTTTTGACTGAGGCAATGCTGGGTTTGAGGTGTGTTTTCTTACAATGTGAGGTTTGATACAGCAAGGGACAATATTGGAGCAGTGGAAGATGTCTGGGGAGAGACTTTTCTGTTGTATTCATTTGTGTGTAGGTTGGTCTGTCCATGTTTGCAGCTTTGCTATTTTATTTTTCAGGGTTTTTGAGGAGGGAATAAAAAGCCATCTCATTAAGGAGTTATGGAATTCTCTGTGCTTTGCTTGCAGATTTTCATACAGCAACTTGAACCCACCTAACTTCAGTCTGTCTTTAACATAAATCATCCAAAGGGCTTCAGAAAGACATAAGCCATTGAAAATACACAAAATGCTCTTTTCCCACCAAACTTCAAACACAGCAGAATGTGCTGGTTTGAGATTGATTGACACTTGGGTGGGAAGGAAAATAGCCCTCTGACTTGGGGGTTGTTTTTCATTCTGTGGAGGCAGTGACTTGGCAAGTTGCAATATGGATTGTATTCATTTAATTTGTATTTTGGTTTTTCACAATTATTTCAATAGCTGTAGAAAAATATTTTAATTTACACTTTGCACATCATTTTTCCCCACTAAACTGTGTAAAGAGAAAGGATGAGCTGTGATTGCCCATTACATTCATTGTCCTTTCTTTTGTAGGCAACTGAAAAATGCTCTCTGTCCACCAGTTCTGAATTTATTTAAAGGGATATTTCTATTTAACAGCAATTTATATCTAGGTTTCTCAGAGAAAACAGAAGTTAGGGACATTATTTATGTACATACTAGCATGAAAGTAATTTATGTCCTTAGTGGCCTTGATGGATATCCAAAACACAGAAGAAGTCAGAACTGACATTTAATTCACCTGATTTCTGTGGGGACAGTGGGGTTTTTCCTGAATAACTGCAGGGAAGGGCTGACTTTGGTTTCGAGGTGGATCATTCATCTGTGGGCCCATCACTTGAAGTGCCAGGCAGTTCCAGCCAGACTCTAGAAGACATTTACAGCGCGATTCACAGCAGCTAAAATTGCTCCTGTAACAATTTCCTGAGCGCAGGGCAGGCTGCCCGTGCTGCAGCCAAGGGAAGCACACGTCCAGGCCTTGGTGGGCGTTCCATTCTGGTGCAATCCTTGCTGGCAGAAGGTGGCTGTTTGCTTTTCGAAGGAGGTCAGCTCTGCGCCGTGCTGAGCTGTGTGGATTTCCCACAGCCTCGCTCAGAGCAGGTGCTGCAGGGATACTGGTGTGCAGGATCAGGGCTGTTCCAGCTGCAGGCTCCTCTCAGAGGCAAACGGGGCACGAAGAGCAGGGAGCACTTAGAGCTGAGGTTATTTCTAGCACCAAAGTACAACGAGCAGGTTTGTTCTGTCTCTTCCAGAGATGAAGCTGCAATTCGGTGGCGTGTTTGCACAGTAAACGTAACAATCAGAGTGCATTAACACTGCTGAGGTGATTTTGCGCTGCTAAATGCCCAGCCAGGGTTGTATCCCCCCCAGTTTTTTAGATCATTTGGTTTCACACCGTTGGTGTGCATTGGTTTTGGTGAAGCAATGGAAAATCCAGAAGTTCAGGAGTACTTAAGGCTGTCGCTGCTGCTGTTTGATCTTTCCATGAGCAACAAAGCTGGGAAGATTTGAAGAGGCAGCCTCAGGAACACACTTCTNGAAGTGAGCAGAGCAGTTTGTTGCTGGTTGTGCCTCTCCCCACGGGTAACTCTTGCTGGAATTTCTGGTTTAGTATCTCATCTTTCATAAACCTTGCAGCTATTTCACTCCAGCTGGAAATTAATGTTTACTGGTTTTTCTTCTCTGATCCAGTGAGGAATTTCATCCCATATCCTCTAGACTGACAAGCAGGGTCATTAAAACCTAATTGACTGGACCTTTGAGATCTCCCAAATGAGAGCAAGGTGCCTGCCCACCTTTGGGAATTTGGTTTGTCCAGAATGTTCTTTGCTACCTGATGCCTACTTGAGGTGTCCCACATGGAGACAGCATTCCTTGTGGAAGGAACAGGTCCTCCAAGTGAGATCCTGATCCCACAGACCTGCTGGTTTCAGCAGAGCAACGCAGAGGCTCAGATTTACGGGGTGTCTCTTCTTGGGGTCAAGCACAAAGCAATTAAAGAACTGAAGATTAATAACGGGCAGTTTTAAGAGGTGGAAAGAAGTTTAATTACTTGAATCAGGCCAAAATTTTGTCCTAAACTCCTTTTCTTGAGCAGTTTGCATCATAAACCACTCGGGGTGGTCTCCTCACTGCCACTGATAAGGGTTTAAGAACTGAGGATTAATAATGGGCAGTTTTAGGAGGTGGAAAGAAGTTTAATTACTTGAATCAGGCCAAAATTTTGTCCTAAACTCCTCTTCTTGAGCAGTTTGCATCATAAACCACTCGGGGTGGTCTCCTCACTGCCACTGATAAAGGTTTAATCTGGACATTACAGTAATATTTTTATTTGCCACTTTCTCTCTTCTAGATTAGGAATAAACAGAATAAGAAGTTTGAGGTATCGAGAATTGAAGTTTAAAAATAAAAATCAAAAGAATAGGGTTTTCCATCATCACTGAAGTTCAAAGATTTAGTTTGATCTTTTGCCTGTCCTGGGTCATTTATTGAGTTCCACACGTGTCCTGGCTTTCACTGAATGAATAATACTGCTAATATTAGTGCAAAGCATCTGCATGGATCTTTCCACAATTAAACCTCAATTTTCAATATCAGACCGTTCACACACCAAGTTTCTTTTCCTCGCCATAAATGACAACTATTGCCTAACATCACCAACAAAATTAAAGAAAATAATTTCAAGATAAGGTGTTTAAAATCAAGATTTTTTGACAAATCCACTGGACTTTGAGATAAGCTAGTACATTTTCATGATTATCCTTTAGGGGAATGGTTTTAGTTTTTAATCAAAATCTTGGATTATTTTATACTGATGAAAACCGTGACTCCCTGCCCCACTTTAGAGGACACAGCAATTCTTCCAGTGGGTTGTTGTTTGATTTTTTTTTCCCTCCATCTTTAGCATCATTATAAAAATAAACAGATTTCTAAATTATTTTTTAAGTCAACAAACCTATTTTCAGCCTATTTTTTTGTCTTTTATTATCTGCCTCCTGTTGCCTTAGGCAACCTATTTTCCTATTCAGATTTAACATCATAATAGATCTTACCTAACTGTTTTCTTAAGGAACTTTTATGTGGCATCTGCTGGGCTGGAATGTCCAAAAAAAAAACTTCTGCAAGAAGTGCCAACACTTATTTCATGCCCACAGGGAATCTGTGTCTCTCTTTTTGGGGCATTTTGGAGCACAGCACCTCTGGACGCCATTTCTTGGGGTTTTGCTGTGTTCACTGTGCAGGTGAACTCTTAAATATCTTTTAAATATCTTTTACTCTCAGAGGCAACTTTTAAAATGTTCCCCACTGCAGTTTGTTTCCTGACAAACCCCTGGGGTCTGACCCAGCTATGCCACCGTGCAGAAACCGAGTTTGACATCAAAACTTTATCAGGACATTTGGAAGAGCTGCAGGCACAAAAGAAATTTGCTGCTAAAATATTTGAAGTAGAGCATTTCCACAGCAAAGGAAAATAACAGCATTAGGCCACATTTTTCTTGTTTGGACAACGTAACAGAGCCCTGGATTCAGAGTCTGTGTTGTATTTGTCAATATCAGACAGGCTGGAAACAAAGCAATAAATTACAGAGTGTGATATGGAAAGAAGGAGGCTTTAGCACATTTCCTAATATTAGAAAATACAGTTCCAAATATTGAATTTAAATCAGCTTAGCTAAAGTAATATCAGAGGTAATAACTATAACGAGTTGATGTCTGCTAAAGCCATCAAGGCTGCAGCCTTAAAAACATAGAGTGTGAAAATATTCCCATTTTAGTCTTTCTTATTATATTCTGGGTGACATCATGATGTAGAGCATGGCAGCTGGATTAAGTGCTAATGGAACCTGCTCCAAAAAGAGTCCAGCAATCTGCTTCTTCTTCAGTAAATCCCACTCCAATCTATATTAAAGCAACATAAAGATTTGCAGGATGGGCTTCTATCTGACAGAGACAGCAGTTGTTTGAGAGGAAGAAAAGATGGCCACAACCTGAATTTAAAAATCTGAAGGAAGTGATTCCCAGTAACACTCTGTGGAAAGGGAATAAAGGAGGAGCCATCCTACTGCAAAATGCTTTAACAAATTCTATCAATCTTCCACATTTTTAGGCCCATGCCTAATCAAGATGATTTTTGTTTGTTTGTTTCAAATCCCTTGTAAAGAATTATTTGCATCCACTGAAGTTTTCATCCATCAAAGATCACAATATTCACGGCACATAACTTCTCATTTTCAATTGGTGCTCATTCACATTTCAGTTCTGCATCAAAGTAAATTCCTGACAAAGAAAAAAGGAAGGGACAATCTTGTTGTTAAACTGAGAGATTAAGCACAGTTTTGGTGTTAGACAAGATGTTGCATTGCAGTTTTATTTCCTACTGAATTTCTTTCAAAAATAACAAAGTTAGGCCTCTGCCCTTCTAGAACCACGTGGATTTATTTTACACGGATTTGAAATGCTGAATTGGTGTGGGTTCACAAGAGGATACCGAAGCAGCTTTTTGCACCGCTTGTGATTCACCTGGAATTTCAGCAGGTTTGCTTGAAACGCGGGGTTCAAAGCAAATTTGGGTGGTGCCTTCCAGATTTGGTTTGGGCGAGATCCAAACCCATAAATCCTTCATCCGTGGTGGGGATGAGGAGAGCCCTCAGCCTGCTCTGTGAGGTGGGACACTCAGAACTCAGCTCTTTGCAGAGATCCTTTGAAGCAAGGCCAGCATTTAGGGCTGTAATTAAACCAGAACTGAGGCAGATTTAGCCTGAATTTGCACCCAGTGACGAGCAATTTGCAGGATCCTAGGAGATGGTGTTAGGCCTTGCTGACTCCTTAATTCCCAGTCTCCAGCAGGAGGAAGTCTCGGTGGTCTGATCCTCCCTGGTAAATGTAAATATAAATGTAAATATAAATGTAAATTCTCTATCTCCCAGGCATCTTTTGACTGAACTTTGTTTAGAGCAAAGGTCTTACACAGAAGCTGATAAAATGGGTTGCATCTGTGGATTTAATAAGGGGTATCAGAATTAAAAGGATAAAATCCCAGATATAAATAATACATTAAATTACCTTCCTTCCTTATTCCCTATCCTTTTGACTTGCTGCTACAACAAAACAAAAAAACCTCAGTATTTTCCAAAGATATCATTTTGATTTTATGGCCGAGTTGTTGCCCATCTCAGAATTAACATTTTCATTGCTCATGTATCATGAGCTTTTCTTCTGTCATGTTTTTGGGGGTTTTTTTGTACAATTAGAGAAAGTGAAAAAAGATGGGACTTTTTGTGTAAAACTTCAGTGTGAAGTTGAAGTTCTGCCACTTCTTATTGAATTACTTCAGCAAATAGGTGTTCTTTTTGGACTAGACCTTCCACTGACATAAATAAGAGTATCATTTTGTGTGCCATATTCTTATTCAGCAAATATCCCCTTTCCTCGCTTTAATTTCAGCGCCAGGCAAGCGTGCACGTAACTTTTTGCTGGATTCCGTTTTAATTCTGCTCTATGCAGTTGAAATCAAAAGGTACCCAGTCACTTTTTCCAGGACACTGATCCACGTGCATGTTTTCTGTCTCAGCCTGCTCGAGCTTTCCTTCCCCAGCAAGCTCCATGGCAACTCTGTGTGGAAACAGATGTGAGGTCACACGGAGCCTGTGGAGAGAAACCTGAAGAGAATGGAAAAAATTCTTTCAATGCACTCTGCCAATTGGTGCAGCTTCATATAGAAAAAGATTTTTATTTAAAAATATATATATATGTAAGTAATTTCATGCACAAGTTCACTGCAGTTAAATAGTTATTTAAAGTTTCAGTCTAGCTGTTTTAGTGTGAAAAGGTAGTGCTTCAGAGTACACCACTCTCTCTAATCTTCCCTTCTTTTTCCTCTCTAAATTCATTCAGGAATCTTCCAAGTTCATTTAAGAATCTTCTTAGAGTGATTTGTTTAGGAAAAGTGAAGAGTTGGCTTCTGCAAGTTGCCTTCACTTAAAAAGAAAGGAGGAAATATTTCAGAAGCAGTTCAGTCTTATTGACTATCAAAGAAATAACAGGCCTTAAATCACACAAAGCCTTTTTCTAAAACAGCTGTGCATTTTTTCATCTTAAAGGTACTTTGAAGGCCTCAGTCCAAGATCTCTTTCTGTTCAGAATATTCAGAAATATAAAATAAGTGTTATTGTTACCACTCTTTAAGTCTGTGAGTCACATGTCAGAACCTACTTTACATCCTACGTGGTGGCCAACAAACCTCATTCCCACCTGCAGCAGGATTTCATTTCCTAAAATTTAATTTTTACACAAAGGGAATCTGGGTTTAAATTTGAATTTTAGTGTTGGGTGCATTCTTGTGCCTATATGTTAAATTGCCTGCACAGAAAAGACTTAACATTTGCCTATCTGCAGTTTCAACATAAATATCAGTGATTTTATCTTTTTCCTGGGATGCTTTGATATACAATGAGGCTTTTTTTCACCTGAGGTTACAGGTGTGTTTACCTAAAATCTTTAGCAACTTTAAAAACTTTTAAGCAAAATCAAACCTGCATTCTTTAAACCAAAGAATGTGTCGATTTTGTGACTGGAGCCTTGGATTTTAGATTCAAAAAAGAGTGTTGCAGGTCAACGAGGAAGGAATATTTGGATCTGGTTGAAATTTATTTAGAGCAAAAACAGCAGGAGGAGTTTTTTGCCCAAAAGGGTGCAACTCCACTGTGAATATCTGACAAATGAATCCTTCTAGTCCCTCTGAGACCTTGCCAGAGCCCCTAAAATGTGGTGGTGTCTCCACAAAGGTTTATTTCCTCTTCACCGACATGACAAAAAGGGGAAATTGTTTTCACATTTATTGTGGCTGCAAGCAATAATTAAACATTGCCATTCTCCTGTTGTTTTTGAAAGAGGAATAAGGAATTTTGAGACACAGAGGCTTTTCCCCAGGAGTTGTTTCAGGAGGTGGCCACTCAGGGTCTGCACAGCACCTCTTACACCAGTGCACAAGGACAGTATCAGCAATTCAGAGAGACAGGACGACTCATTCAGGGATCAGAATTCCATTTTACTGAGCTTTCCAAATGCTAATATTCTATTCCAGGGTTAGTAATCGTTTACTGCAATTACATTAAACATTACACAGACAAACTCACGCATTTTACAAACATCTCCTGCTTGCAGAGGGTTGAGTCAATTTTCTTTTCCTGATGCCAGTCTTGATGCACTCAGCTTGTAATCTTGTGTTTGCTTCTGCCGAGGCATCCTGGTTATCAAACTGGATATGCCAATTAAATCCACAATATTCTCTGCCCTGACATCTTTGCACTCCATCATCTCCTAATCCTGACAAAATGGCAGAAATAAAGGAGCTCCAGAGCTTTATGAGGGCTGGGATGAGGCCTCTGGGGCCTTTACCCAGCACAGGGGCAATGCCAAAGGAGCTGCCCAGCTTTCCAATCCTGGTTCTACACATTACAGGTAACACTTGGAGAGCCCTCAGAAAAGGCTGGAATTAGAGGAAATCAGTGAGGTAAAAACATTTAGAGGAGCTGTGAATAATACAGATCAAAGGGGATTATGTAAAACCAGAACAAAGAACCCCCGGGGTTTGTCCTTGTGGAGTGAGTGGGGAAACACTGATTTCTGAGAAACTGTTCCTACATCCCATCTGTACTCAAACAAACTGAAAGGCTGTAGAGACCTGGCAAAAGAGTGTCTTAGAAAACTTCTCATGGCAAGGTTAGGCCTTCTGCAAAAGTGAGACAAGCAGCCTCTGAGTCCTCATCTCAAATTCCCCTGCACAAATAAGGATGAGCCCAGATTCCAATCCCTGCAGCGAGCGGAGTGTGAGGAAATGAAAATGATTCTGTAAAAATGTGAAGCTTCTGTAATAGACCTTAGCTAAGCCCCAGAAAGCTCTGAATTAGCTGCTGGATGTTTCAGAAATGTCCACGTGTACCCAATCCTGTCAGGCTCTCTTGCTGGTGAATAAACTTCCTAAAGCCTCAGCTGTTTGTGCTTTCCATGAATGGCAAACAAATGTGCAGCTCTGTTACCCTGAGAGCTGAGGCTGGGCTAAGCTGCTCACGATGTCCTGAGCAGGGAACGGTGTGGGAAAGTTGTGAAAATCCTGGGAATAGATGGAGAGATTCATTTCCTTGCAGGATAGGGAGATGCAGGATAATTCCTGCTCAGTGATCAGAAAGGGCTTGGGAAGACACAACTGTTAGACAGCATCATCTGCAAAGGACGGGGGGAAAACTTGGGGGGGAAAAAAACCACTATATTTATGGAATACATTTTATTCAGTTTCAGTCTTTAAAGGAGTGTGGGGAGCTGAGCGTGGATTTCTCAGTTCTGGGCCCCACGGGGCTGAGGAAAACACTGACAATTTTGTGCAGCAAAAATAAAACAGAGCAGTTTTTCTTCTTCAAACTTTGAGTTTTCAAACTTCAAACTTCTAACTCCTTCTTCTTCTTCCTTGTTTTGGAAAGATGCTGTAATTAATGAACCAATGAAGTGTTATCTGCTACTGAAATTCCCCTTTGCTTCCACTGTCAAACTCTTTTATATTCCTAACTTTGTTGATACTATTCTGGTGTCAGATATCCATTTTCTATGTAAAATGCTTTGTTTCAAAAACAGGAATACGAGAAAAAGGTTGGGATGCAATTGCTAGGAAGATAAAGGAAATATCTCCCGAGGTTAAAAAAATGGGCTAGTATCATTTTCATTGAGAAAAATTGTTGCTTTTTTCCTGTTTAGGAATGAAAGCCCAACGTTTTACAAAGATGGACTATCCCTGTGAGAGTGTTTTGGTCTTGGTTTGTTGGCGAAGTTGTTTTGCTGTGCTGCGTGCATGAAAATCCTGTTTCTTGTGGTTTTCTTAGATGAAAAGAGAATGTTCTTGCTGTCTGTAAATTAGACCACCAGAAGTAGAGATTTGTCAGTTTGCAGACTCAGGAAGCCATGAAAGATGAATTTATACTGATCCTGAGCTCATTTTACCAGAAAATAATTGCTAACCCGGTCAACACGGACACCTTTCTTGAACCAAAATTGTCAAATACGAAGGCAGACTGGCCATGAAATGGAAAGTGAAAGCATTCTCAGCATTCTGGAGAGTTTAGCAATGGCTTTTATTCCTTCATCAGCCTGGTACCAGAGAGCACCAAGTGACGTAATGAAGGCATGGGGGGAAAAAAAAAGAACAAAATCATTGTTGAATCCATGCAAGTGTTTGAACCATTTGCCCACTGCAATTCAACAACAACAAAAAGAGGAAAACAGCTACTTGGGATCCATATTTTCTACTGAATCTGTTTCTGCTGCTCTCTTTTTCTCCTCCCCACCACCTCTGTTTCTATTCCTCTGTCTCTCTCAATCTTTTACATTTACTATTAAAAAAACTCCACATTATTGACTTCATTTGCACCTCACCTCAGGCAGAGGCATCTCTTGAAAAAATTTAATAAGTGCACACCTAAATAGTAAAAATTAGCAACGCTGATGGCAACCCAAAACCTTTCCCCTCACATTTTACACGTGGACAGCCTCTATTGTTTCTTTTTCCTGAAGGCTCTTGCTCATACATTGAAAATGCTGGGAAAGAATTGCAATCCTATTAATACACATTGCCATTGATTGAGCAGTTCTGTGCTCGAAATGGTGACTCAGATCTACAATATTTATTTGTCCGTGTTGACACCAAATATTTGCTGTGGCAGCCAAGAGAGCAACAGCCCAGAACATCCATTCTGCAACTGTGTGGTTGCTTTTGTTTCTGAATTCTTTTTCTTTTTTTTTCTTTTTTTTTTTTTTGCCATGCAAATTTTTTCCCAGCTGTTGCTTATAAAGTTGACTTGGATGCTGCTCAATTCAGAGAAATGGTGTTTTACAACAATTTATAATTCTTTCATCTTCCAAACACAATGGATTTATTTGTGTTTAGATTGGGCTATTTTATTAATAATCCATGGCTCTGGGCAAAATTAAAATTCCTGGCAGCAACTGTGAGAATTTTTTGATGTATGTATATACACAATTTTCATCTGCTCTGCTTCTCAATACATTACCTAACTATTGGAGGGATCATATTTTCCATGTTCCTGCTTTTCCATTATTTTGTTACCATCTTGCCTAATTCCTTCTACCCATGCTAATTACTTTCCATCATCCTAATTCAATATCAGTATAATTCTGATTTATGAATGTTAGAACTGTAAATTTATGGCACAGCTTTATGGGTGACACAGTCACACCACTTAGGATTTTTTCTCTTTTTTTCCTTTTAAGTTCCCTCAATGCAGCAACACAATCCCCATCCCTAGAATTTATAATGAATTTGTAAATAAACCAACACTGTTTAGGGTGTTAAATACATTTAAATCCTAAAATGCTTTGCTTCATCTTCTCTGCATAAATGCTGTTTATTACTCCTTCTATTTAAAGTCTCTCTTAAAGTATTTTCTCTTCATGTGTGTTTGAGTTTTGTTGATATTGAGTTAATTAAGATTGTGTCAACATGCAACAAAATGCTTTAGGTAATTTTATTCTGTTATCTGCCCTTCAATATTTAAATAAACATCAGCTGTGCTGGTTCAGCAAGGGTTGCTCTGGAGAGAGTTTGGATGTTTTCTGCATCACTTTTATTTTTGTTTCGGCTACGACTGGAACAATGGAAAGCTGTGACTTTAATCCATTTATTCCCTTTGGCTACTCCTCTGAAAGATTCCACACTATAAAAATTGGAGAGAAAATAAGGAAAACTTACTGCATTCTGATGTTAAATTTTTCTTGAGGCTGGGTTTGTTCCAGAAACAAAACCCATGGCATGGCACTGGGCTGTAAATGCCCCAGTGAATGTTCACTCTGATTCACAAATTAAGTATTTCAGAATGAATTCAGTGCAGAATAACAGGTCAGTGGAATAAAGCAATGAGACAAAATCACCTGAGACACTGAGATCTGTGCTCAGGGGTGGTGGCTGAGTTGTGGCTGGGGACAAAGAGGGCTGGACACATGAAATTTGCATCAGCCCTGCCCTATACAAGCACCTTTGGCTTGTTTCGGTGTTAAAAATCCGAAATTTGGGACTCTGACAGAACCCCAGAACACAGAAATGTCCTACTTCTGTGTGTTCTTTGGGATCCTTGCCATGGGCTGCTGAGAAGAACTCTGGGGAAGGGAGAGGAGCGAGTTTGGAGGTGACAAGTTCCGTGGTGACAGCTTTAGAAGTGACAAGTGTTGCGGTTTAACCCTGACAGCGACTAAAACATCATTATCAACACCATTCTCAGTCTAAATTCAAAACAGATCAGCTACCAAGGAGAAAATTCATTATCTCAGCCAGAGCTGAGACAGGCACCCAAAGAATCAGGGGATTTTGTCAGAGGAAGGTGCAATGGCCGTCAAGAGGGGAATATATTCACTGCTTACATCAGCAAGCAGAGAAATCTTCCCAGAGAAATCTTGCTGTGTGTTGGAAGGATTTTGCCCAGGAATGCTGGATGCACCCTCCTTGCTCGAAAGACTAAAGACAGAACAAACAATTTGTGCTTTTAGCAAAGAGATGGCAGATTATGTTACCAATATTCATCTTAAATTCAGATATTTCAGATATTTCCATTCCAATCCCTTTTAGCAGCATGGATTATTTTATTTTCTGTCAGTATCCAGGGGATTTATAGGACTAAGTCCTCTCACTAATGAAACTCACAGAGAGATCTTTCTCAGTCATCAAAACTTGGCTGGAGCCTAAAACTGCTTGCCAAATGTAGTATATCTGTGCAACTCAAGGATTAAAATCCTTTATTCCACTTTTTCTTTCATTATTATTCTTCTTTGTTCATCAGAAGCTACTGATGTGTATACTAGGATAGAATCTCCATAAAAAGGAGTGTTTGTTACTTGAATAATACATTCTCAAAAAGCAGTGCCATCAAAGGAAGGCATTTTTGGTTTCATGTTCTTAGACCAAGCCTATTGAACAGGTTCATTAAAAGCACCAAACATAAATTCCACAATATGACCAAACCTTGATTACCTTTTGAATCAGATCCTTTATTATTGGAAAACTCAGGTAATGCTTTCAAATCTGCATTAGGAGATGAAGAAATTTTTATAGAACTGTGTCTGTTTAAAAGATGGAGAATTTCTCCAGAAGTTCAGCCCTTCCTGAGACTGTAGAGGTTTGAGTGATTTATCTGCAAAAGGGAAATGGCTGTGGGGTGAATATCGATATGAACTTCTGCTCATGTCCAGCATGGTCCTTCCCAGGGTGTCAGATTTGGTTGTGCTGTGGGTGCTGGAGCACAGTTTTGCAGGGAAAAAAAATAAAATCTGCCATTCTTGCTGGAAATTCTGTCAGTCTGGTGTTCCACCTTGTGAAAAAAGTCATGTCTAGAAGGACAAAAAGGAACAAAATTGGGAGACTATCGACACGTGAACTGACCTTAGGAAAGCAGCAAAGGATGGAGAGACAGAAAAGGGTTAAATTATTGTTTTTCTCTTGTTCCGAACAGCAAACAGAGGAGTGGAAGGACGCTGCGTGTCTGGCAGGGTCCCCCCTGCCCTATGATTTTTTTGGCAGGCTAATTGAGGCAGCTGACATCAATGGCAGGTCAGGGACGCACAAAAGAAGAGCACTGAATCTTGGCAGCCCACCCAGCAGGCAGGACAGGGACATTTCGGGTTTAATTAGTGAAATAAAGTAGCAAAGCTCTTGTTTTCCCCAGAGAACCTCGCAGCAAGGGCCTTATCAGATCGTTGGTGGAGCTTGTGTCACCACCCACCGTCTGAAAGGCTGATGATGCTTTTGTGGGCCAGGATCTGCTGCTGGAACGACCGAATTCTCCCAGGAACATGGTTGGAGTAAAGAAAAACCCATTATTTTTTTTTCTTATGTTATTGCAGGAAGTCTTTCTGGAGATTAATTTCTAAAGAAAGCCGAGCAGATAAACAAACAGCTCCCACACACACACACACACACACACTCTTCGTCATCCTTCTCTTTGTTCCACCACTTCAGTGCACTGATATTTATCAGGAAGAGCTTTTACAGAACCGAGGGGTGGCTGAAATTTTAGTATTTTCTCAGCCTAATTTCTGCCAAACTGATTTTCAGTGCTCAGTGCCAATGTGACTTCTATCACAGGAGTTATCTGTGGGCTGCAGCAATCCATCAGTTGCCTTCAAACTGTCCTCTGCTTTATAAACCCATGTTTTTGGGAGTTTATAGACTGATGTCCATTTTCT
Organism: Bombycilla garrulus; assembly: GCA_013400315.1. Classification (NCBI taxonomy): domain Eukaryota; kingdom Metazoa; phylum Chordata; class Aves; order Passeriformes; family Bombycillidae; genus Bombycilla; species Bombycilla garrulus. The sequence continues at coordinate 186,672 of VXBU01012597.1, read as the reverse complement.
TCCTTCTTTCCCCCTGAGAAATGACTGTGTTCACCCACATACTTTATCTTCTGCTCACAACAGAGTCAACATGATGGCATCTTTTCTTTTAGCTGATATTTCCTAGGGACAGAGGGAACCAGAAATGGGCAAATATGGAAATAAACCATATCAAAACTCACATGAAAAATGGTAAATTATAGCTGCTGTACTAATACTTACGGCAGATAGTACAATTATTTTATATTTAGAAGTCAATGAGATAAAAGATGGAGCAAACTTTTAAAGAACTAGCAAAAACTTCATGGACTGCTGCTGCACTTGGCTGGCAGAAATCACAAAAATTGCACTGCTGATGCAAACAAATGGATTTTTTTTCCCCAAAAAATATTATGTCGTGCTCTTAGAAATATTTTAGTTTAAAATACTTACAAAACATTGTATGAGAGTTGTGGTTTTATGTGTGATGCAGGCAGAGCTGTTTGTTTCTCGGGAATGGCTGTCCTAGGGAAAGTCTGCAGGAATTCCCCAGGTGGCACCAGGAAACAAATGTGTGCAAAAAATTGAATGTAGTCATTTAATCAAGTAGTAATTAAATGTAGTCATTTAATTATGTAGTTGGAGTCACAATCAGGAATATTAAACACGGACTTGAACTCTCAATTTTCACTGAAAAGAAATATAAGTTGAATTATTACTATATATAAATTGAATTAGCTGGGTCATGAATCAACCAGAGGGAGAGGAGAGAAAAGAAAAAGACGTACAGGTGCCAAGAATTCTCTTGCTGTCTGACAAACACAGTGGCTTCCCATAAACTGCTGAATTTTCTGGCCTTGAGGAAGAAGTGTGGAATATCAGGGTGGCATCTGCAGCCCAGATCCGTGGTCTGGCCGTCAAGGCAAAATTACAAAACACTCCTCAAGGTGCAGGTGCTAGAGCTAAGGAAAGGCAGTTTCATTTCTAGCTGGACACGCTTTTAATCCCTGGAATCCTGGCGGTGAAGTGATGTTTGCAGTGGGGTTCTTGGCTGCAGCACCTCTGCCTGTCCTCAGTTGTTTCTGCACATTTTGTGCGGGGATCTCCTTAACCCCAGGAGACCCCGCAATATGTAGGAAAGTCCAGGTTTGCAGCCCGTGCTGCTGAAGGAGTCTGCAGTGGTTTGTTGGTGTTCTCAAGGCAGTTTATCAGTTCCTTATCAAAAGTAGATTTCTCTGCCCTGCCAGGGTTGGCACAGAACGCGTCCAGAGACACGCTGTGCCCAACCCGGGTCATCTCTGATCTTTGATACTAATAACTACCTATTGAATGTTTATCATTAATTACCAACCCGTGCCCCTCACACCACACTGTCCAGATCTGTGTCAAACCAATCCCAAAGTGCCAGCAGCACCAAGAAGATGGAGGTGATGAAGAAGAACAAAAGATAACATGCCACGTGTAAAAATTCTCCATCTTGTGCCTCAGACCCCCCTGTACAGATCTCCAACCCCCTGTACAGGGCTTCAAACCCCCCTGTACATACATTCAAATTATCTTCTTTTTACTTATAACTATTACTATTTTACTATCTAAGTTTTTGTGATTTGAAATTCCTCATACAAAGTTGACAACCTGTTGCATGGGTTAGAATCAGAGTTACAGGTATTTTTAGTATCATTCCAGGGTCCCTGGCACCTCTGGCAAGGCTGAAAAGCCTCCTGAGCAGGTTTTGGGTCGGCCAAAGGCATCATAGGAACCCCCTGGGTTCCAACAATTTTGTGCTTTATGCCCGAAGCTGAGAGAGCTGCAGCCCCTCATCTGACAGATATGAAAATGACATTACCATTCCCCTCCTGCCTGCCCTCAAACGCTGCCCTCTGGGGTTTTTTTTAACCAGGAAAGCCAATGTTTTACCAGCAAAGTCATTCCCGGGTTCCAGGTCAATGGTTTAAGCGTCTCCAAATCGCTCCCACAGTGACGTGCGTGACTCGCCCGCGTGCTCCTGTGAGACAGTTTAGAACCAGAGGTTAAATTTTAATACAGCGCCTCTAACTTGGTGTTCGACCTCAAATTGACGAGGTACTGCTTCTGTGGGAATAAAGCAAGTGTCTTCTGCAGCTTTATCTTCATTCTTGATAATTGCTGTGGACAAAGAGGGGTGTTTCAAATGCTGGAGTACTGAGTGCCACTGTAACACCGACAGAAGAAGAAAAATCTAAATGTAACTCAAATTATTCATGTTTTACCATCTCTCCCCGCATCCAGTGAGTTTATGTGGAGGTAGGGGTATAGCTGCAGCAAAAGCAGAAACCAGGAATAACCTGTTTTGGCCTGATCTGAGTGCATACAGAGCTTACATTTAGAGATCAAACTAAGGAAAGGACACATTGGGCTTCTTTTGATTCTGCTGGTCTGGGGAGGAAAATCTGCCCCTCAATTTCCCATTATTTTTTGTCAGTGTGGTAAGAATAATCTTATTAAATACAGTTAGAGTTGGTGGTGGTTTGAGATGCATGGTAAAAAAAATGGATAAATGCAGCCAAAATGCAGCTCAGTATTCAGGAGCTCCGCGGTGTTTGTCACTTTTTCTTGCCAGTAATTCAGCTAAGGGGATACAATGGAGACACTGTTTAAAAATGGTGTTAATAACTGAAAGAAAATATTCTGACTATGAAAATAATATAATATATGTATTGGGGCTCATTGCTGTAGTATCTGGCTGCATTTAGATACAGGAGAACTGGAAGAATTAGAAAAATACCTCATAATTTTAGGAGATATTTCAGCCCTGCTTTTGACTGCAAAGGCCATTTTGTGCAGAGCTAGGTTTCTGCAGTCTGTATACTCTTAATTACTCAAAACTCTTTGTCAAATACTTAGTGAAAATATATTTTGGTCAACTGTGACCCTTAGAAATGTGAAGGTTTATAATTGGATATGAATCACTTGTTGCTGCTCTATTTCTTGATTGGGTGAGAACAATTTTACCATTCCAATTCTCAGAACGAGTTCCAACTAGTTTAGCATTAAAATTTGAAAATATCATTATTTTGCTAAGTCCAAGGATTAGTTTTTAATTGATGCCAATAGCACAGAAGTGTAGGTGGCTTCCTGAAGTTTAACATCTGACTGTTAAAATATAATGAGGCTCCCTGACTTCAGTGGGATATTAACCTGATGGAATGACTGAGCTGATCTGTTAGGAATTGGTTTGTATGACGCCCACATTTGCATCTGTCTCTGCAGTCTGGTGTTTCCTGAAATCAGGATTTTTTTTTCCCTGGCCAAACCAGAGGCGAGGTGTGCAGGACTGCTGCAATATCAGGGATTGAAACAATTACCTATAGAAACTTCAAATTGTGTTGCACAAGTACCACGTGATTAGATACTGTGAATTTCAGCAGAAACAGAAATGAGTCTGAACTTCAGTTCTGAGAGATCTTTCCTAATCACGAACAAACTTTTTAGAACCTGTCTTTGCCATGATGTGGACATTATCAGGAGCTAGCAGAATATCTATCTTTGACAAGAGTGTCTCAGAAAAATTTGAATTATGTGGTTTGAATTCCAAAGCGTTTGGAAACATGCTCTGGAAACCACTTTTCAAATTGTCTGGTAGAATTCTTTTCATGGATGTTGGGTGGTATTAGGTGTCCTTAAAAAGAAGAGAAGCCAGTAGCTTCACCTAAACTAGTCAAAAGTTTTAATTATGGAGTCTCTCCTCGTAATTTGTCCTTGATAGAAGGCTCTGGTGGAATTATTACCCTGTAATTTGCAGTAAACACGATCAGCAGCAGAGGAATCTTTGAAACCACCATCTCCCTCCACTCGTGCATGAAAACCCAAGCTAGCTAGGAAAAGCAAGATCAAACATCTGTGGAACAGATTTTCTGCTGCATCCTCCTGAGCTGTGTTTTGTACCAGCACTGAGCAAACCACATGAACTTGATGTTATGTAACCTCATAAAAGTGCAAGAAATAACACACATCACCCGTGTAGAAGTGGTGGCAAGCACCAGTTAAACCTCTCTTAGATGGATGTTTAAATCATTTTCCTGGCTGTTTAGAATCTGCTCTGTGTCCCATCATTGACTTACTGACAATAAAGCAAGCTGACTGCAAGGTGACACTTTTAAAGGTTTATTAGATCATCCCTCAGGGACCTATTTCAGCCTGGTCTGAAATAAATGAATGTTCATCAGGCCAGCGAAACAAATAGGTTTTTCCTCGTTGGCCAGCTTCCAATTTTATATCCTCTGAATCTTCTGCGATGTGTCTGAGATCTGGAGGAAGATTTTCGTGACAGGATGCCAAGCCCAGCTGTGAAGGAACTGGGAAGCAATGGACTGGTTTCAGTGTGGCTACTGAAATGAAAGGGCAGAGATTTTGTTATTTCCACTCCAAACCCGTGCCAGGGAGCGGGGAGGTTAGGATTAGGGACGGACAAAAGCTGAAGTTGTTGGAAATCATCTGAACTGCGGTGGAACCTTTCAGGTGTTGGAACCCAGGGGGTTCCTATGATGCCTTTGGCCAACCCAAAACCTGCTCAGGAGGCTTTTCAGCCTTGCCAGAGGTGTCAGAGACCCTGGAATGATACTGAAAATGCCCATGGCTCTGATTCTAATCCATGGAACAGGTTGTCAACTTTGTATGAGGAATTTCAAGTCACAAAAGCTTAGATAGAAAAATAGTAATAGTTATAAGTAAAAAGAAAAGAATTTGAGTGTATGTCCAGGGGCGTTTAAAGCCCTGTACAGGGGGGTTGGAGATCTGTACAGGGGGGTCTGAGGCACAAGATGGAGAATTTTTACACGTGGCATGTTATCTTTTGTTCTTCTTCATCACCTCCATCTTCTTGGTGCTGCTGGCACTTTGGGATTGGTTTGACACAGATCTGGACAGTGTGGTGTGAGGGGCACGGGTTGGTAATTAATGATAAACATTCAATAGGTAGTTATTAGTATCAAAGATCAGAGCTGACCCGGGGCGGGCACAGTGTGTCTCTGGACGCGTTCTGTGCCAACCCTGGCAGGGCAGAGAAATCTACTTTTGATAAGGAACTGATAAACTGCCTTGAGAACACCAACAAACCACTGCAGACTCCTTCAGCAGCACGGGCTGCAATCCTGGACTGTTCTGTGCATTGTGGGGTCTCCTGGGGTTAAGGAGATCCCCGCAGTTCAGGTTTAGTTTCTCTTGCTGAGGTTGGGGATGCAGTGATGGGGGTTGTGTCAGCTGAGCTGACTGCAGTCCAAGGATCCGACGCAGGTGCAGGAGGCAGCACAATCCCAGCAGCAAGGACTGCAGAGGATCACTGGGGTTGGTTTGTGGAACAGATGGCATTTACAAGAACAAACAGATAGCTGAGCTAAATGTCTCTGACAAAATAATTTGGGTGAAGGGATGAGTTGGAGAGCTTTGTGGAGTGCCTAGAAAAAATAAGAAATCAAAGCACACAGCCACATCTCCGAGATACATTAATGAGCTGCTTTACTTCCCAGGGGAATTGCCCATGGAGACGTGTTTGTGTGAACAGTTGTTATCTTTTTAAATGCTGGGGAAAAAAATCAACCCCATCTGAGGAGTGCAATGAAGAGGAACCGCTGGAATTATCACTAAACTTGAGTTTTGGACAACGCTCTGAGGGTCACGGGTGATTCTTGGGGTGTCCTGTGCAGGAGGAGCAGGAGCTGGATTTGGTGATATCCCTCCCACCCCAGGATATTCCACAGTCCTGATTCTGGGTCACTGCACTGCCAGCAGTGTCCCTGCAGGACAGAAAGGAATCAGCAGAGACGGAGATGCAGCACCTGTGCAGCAGCACAGATCTTTGGGGTGCCTGAAGCTGTGTCTGAATCCAGAGGTGGCGACAGGGAGCCCCAAAAGGCACAGAACAGCACATCCAGAGGGATGGCTGGGTCAGCCTGGCCACGGGAGGAAACTCTTCCTTCCCACAAATGAGTTATTTTAAACCCTCCCTCCTCTTCGTGGTAACTTGTCTCATTTCTGCAGCCATGCCCTCCCCGTGTCCGGGGTTTTCGGGGAGCTCGGCAAGGCTTTTAAATCCCAAAATACTCATTTAAATACCTGGCTGTACAGACACTGCCCTGGAATTGGAAATGGGTAGTGATTGTTTGCATAGCTGCTGGGTAGGAAACAGACATCAGGAGCGTTATTTGGTTCAGGATATTGCTTGCAGCTCACTCAAATATAGAGCTTTAAAAAATAAAAAAAAAGGAGGGCAGATCAGTGAATTTTGGAATAGATAGATAGATGAAAACACAGCTTCTGTGGGGAATTTTTCCTGGAAATCTTTAATAAGTTGATGTGTTCTAAATAGTAAAGAGAATTCCTTTCCTTGCCCCAAACAGAGAAGTGTACAGGGGGAATTGTTTAAGCAGGCAGAGAGGAAGCAGAGCAGAGAGAACACAAAGAACCAAAAAAGAGTGAGGATACAGATAGAAACAGGGAGAAAAAAATATAAATAAAAATAGATAAGGAAATATTTCTAGACAAAACTATGGCAACTAATAAAATAGGCTAGGACCAGAGTAGTAATGATATGTCTGGGAAAATAATGCATGATGTCCAATCAAAGGAAGAAGAATGACTGAAATAATTAAAGGTGCATGAAGAAGAAATTTAGAATTTCTTGGCTTGAAACATAGGAAAAAAAACCCTCAGATTTATCACTTCAGTGCAGGGGTAATATGCCTATCAAACTCTATGTGATGGTAATGAAAATTCCAAGTGATAAACCTGATTTATATTTTTGTTTTCCTGTACTGCCAGCCAGTTAAGGTCTTCCAGCTTTTTGGCACAACTCAGCTGACTGCTCTGTCTTGTCTGTAGTGAAATAAAATTATCTCTAGCCTGAAAACATGACAAAAATAAAAAAAATAAAAGGAGTATTAAAAAGAAAAAAATAGAACTTGCTTGTGGCTTAACTATGTTTCAGTGGCAAACTAATGAAAATTAATAGTTGCAATTATGCAATTATTAATTATCAATTAATGCAATATAAAGCATTTAATGTTGTGAGTGCTAGATAGGCATTGCATTATTTCAAATATTTAGCATCAAGAGGGGAAATACTTTCTCCCTTGTTACTCTTCTCTGGTGCCAGATATCTAAAATTTTACAATTGGAGTAGGATTGGAGATTAAACTCTTAGGCAGCAGTTCAGGGGATTTTTGAATATGGATTATCCTATCCACATCATTGTCAAAATTTTGTGACAGCTGGATAATTTCTGATACACCTGAACTGTGTTTTGTATACCAAGCTTGAAATGAACCTTTTGTGGAGGAATTCTTTTGCAATGTTTGCTTCTCTTTTTTATTATTAAATTCATATTAATTTACATTTTCCAGCTAGAGCCAGGTGAGAGGCAGAATTGCCAAAGTACATAAAAGTACGGATTCTTCTGGTATTTTTGGCCTCATTTGTCCTATTTTGGCACTTCAGCTTGGCTGTAATGGATTTACATTTCTGTCCTTTAACATTTCTGTGGTTTTTCTCCCAATTTGCAATTCTTCTACATTTCAGACCACTCGTTCCTCTCTCAGGATTCGTCCCTTTCTCACTGGCTTTCTCGCCACAGCATCTCACATTACACACAACACGAACATATAATAAACCCCAATTCACTACAAAAATATATACAGGGAGGGGAAAAAAAACCTCATTCTTGCCGTAGTTTCCTGCCTCCTCTGGCCCGTGTCCCCTGGGTGACTCTCAGCTCCTCCCCAGCAGCTCAGATCTGATGGAGCTCTCTCACAGAAGGATTCCTTTGAAACCCCAGCTGTTTGTTTTGGCACCTTCCAGGAGCGGGAATCTGGTGCTTAGGAGAGGAAGGAGTAACCACATCACAGGGCTGAGCAGGAGGGCAGCTCTGCCGGGCAATCCCTGGCCTCGTGCTCGCGATTTACCTCGCAAAACGCTCTTGGAGGTGAGGCTGAGGAACAGCATTGGTGACAGAACCAAAAAAATAGAGAATGTCTTCTTCTGGATGTTATCCTGATGATTTTAGGGAAGATTGGTGAGCAGTACTTTTAGAAATTTCAGTATTTAAGTGATCTCAGCTGATAATCAAAAGGGTTTTTAGTTTGAAGCCTTTTAGCTCAGCACTCCACGCTCTGTATTTTTCATATAAACGGGGAAATCTATTCTTCAGTAGTTTGCTAGCATGCTTTAGAATTTCAGGGAAGGAGGTCATTTTGTTGGTTCAAATTCTCCACATCTTCAATTTTTAGGATGTAAAAATGTCTATAATCATACACATATATACACTGATTACTGATGCTGGATGGGTTACAAAACTGGATTAAAAAAAAAAAAGGACTTGTTTTAGAAGCCTAAATCTGAGACCAGTCTAGATCTTGAAAATTAAATTGTGGGGAACTCAAACTCCTTACAGCATATGATATGTGTCAGATAATCTAGCTTGGATGGGGCCAAGAACGTAATGAAAATATCTACAAAGACATCACTGGAAATATCTACAAAAATTGCAGTTGATCTTAGAATACAATCTGAGGGGTTTTTCCAAGTTATTTCCTTGAACTCTGCAGTGGTAGTGCTGTCTATAATGAAAATTCTCCAAGGTGCACAGAAGTTATAGGAAGTCAGTGCTTTTTTCTCCATTTCCTGTATTTCTTTATCCCCCTGTTTACTTCTCACTGTGGGTTACATTTGCCAAGGCGTAAACATGGGATTTTCTTGCTCCATTTGCACACAATGACTGGGATATAGTCTGGAATTTTTCTCTTTATAGTTTCTGATCTGTTCTTTTAAAGATCTGATCTTTTCATGAACATCGATGTGATTCCTTTGAGTCTTGGCAGCACCATTTCCAATCGCATCTTTGCAAAGAGAGTTTTTAAAACAAGATCATTTCCAAATTGTTGCCCAGCCCAGTTTGCTACCTTGAGGGAAGTGCAGGGTGTTTGATGCCCTCAACTCAGATACACAGAGTTTGAGAAGAATCTCTTAGCTCAAGCAAAGACACAAAAGACACAAAACCAAATGCACCTGTGGAATTTGGATACACCAAACCAGCTCAGGGACACCTTGTGGCAAGTGGGGGATTTTGTCTGGGAGCTGTACTGACCACTCCTTTTGCTGGATTCTATTCATTTTAAATAGTGGAGCTGCTTCAGAGTTTATTTAGCAATTTCTGTTACATTTGTACAACACGTGTTCACGCTGATGTGGGGGCAGCAGGATTGCATTTCACTTTAGTAGCCAAGTGTTTTCCTAAGTCTGATTTTAACACACGCGGAGTCCTCGCACTGCTCTGCTTCTCAGTGAGCAAAAGTGGCTCTTCCAGACTGCCCAGGTTATCACAGCCAGGGTTGTGGCATATCAGCAACAGGCTTTGGAGGATTTTGAACCCAGAGGAAACCTGAATTTTTGGTCTTGCCGGCGCTATTACTCAGCCAGCAGTGTCCTGTGTGCCACAAAGGCAACAGGAGCAAATGTCCTGGGATGGACAGCGCCTGACACTCCAAACACTTGGCAGAGATTGTATGGACCTAAACTACCAACAGCCTCTTCTGCATTTGCTTTGCTTGAATCTGTGAGGATTTCTAAAGGAAATAGAGGCTTTTAACCAGTGAGGGGGTTTTGTTTCTGAGGTTAATTTTTAAATTGATCTCACTGTCAGTGGGACAACAGTAAACCGGCTCAAGCTGTGCCGGGGGAGGTTCAGGTTGATAGATATAGATATGGATATGTCACCCTGATTTTTGTAAGACTTTCTAAGCCTTCTGATATTTACATATTTGTGAAGAACTTTCTCACACACTTTCTGTAAACACCTCAGTGTTTTTGCATTCCTTCATAGAGGAGGAGAAAAATTGATGGACTGTTTGTCTGTGCAGTGTCTTTGGAGAGGTGGCACTGCCACCGTCCAATCCACTGTCACTTTTGGAAAACTATAAATGCTGGAGTCAGAAAAAATAAATCTTTTTCTTCTCTCTTCTGATCGCCTGAGCTGCGGTGTGTGTCTGTGTTCTTTCATGTCCTATAGCGACATGGATATATGACAAGAGATGATATTTTGTATCAAGATTTCTTTGCTTGACCGTAAAATGTGTAAGTCTTGAGATTTTCTGGGAAGCAGAGATCACATCCCTACCTATTGTGTTGCCTGGATTGTTTTGAGACTTTTTAAGCACCTACTTATTTGGAAAGACTGGGTGGGAACAGAAACTCTGTGTATTCCATGTAGGTCCACATTCTAAATGCAATAGTATTGCCAACCCCAAAGACTGATGAAGTTAAAAAATCATCTTTAGAATTAATGAAAAATTTCAGGCTTTTTGGTGTTGACAGGCAAATCCAACAGGCTGTTGGTGATTGAGACACTGTGAGGTGTGCTGACCAGCCCTCCTGGCTTGCATTCAGCTGCTGCCTATCACCTTGTTCCTCTATTTTAAAGAATTTTGGATTTCCCTCCCAAATTTAACGCCCATAACTGGGGTTCATGAGCGATTTGATGATTCAGGTGGTACTAATAACAAGAAATTACCCATTTTCAGTGCTGGTGAAAGAACAGAAAGACACCACATGTGTCCCAGGTCTCAGCAAAATGTTTAATCCCCAGAATTGAATTCCTAATGAGAAATGTTTGTACACAGGCAGGGCCGCCGTGCCGCTGAAATGTAACACAGCGCTTCAGCACGGTGCAGACACTTTTACACAAATGTTCCTAAAGAAACAACATCTCCTGCTGCAGCCTGGTTTGCTAGAGCTGGGTTCCCCACCTCAGTGACACATTTGGAGCAGCAGATTTCATCCCAGTTCTCGCCTTGTCGACTTCTGAGCCCTGCAATTTCTTGATGCTCCTTGCCCGAGAGCTTTCTCCTGCAGCAAAGTAATCACATTTCAGGAGGGCTGGGTTGTTGCACTTCCATGTAGCTCTTGGAGGAAGCTCCTCAAGGAAACAGAAGTCTCTGACAAGCTCCAAATTCCCTTCAGGGCCCCTGGTTCTCTGATTTAATCTTGACAGAGTCAAACCTTTTAGCCGTTCTTCAGACAGAAACAGGCTGTGGCATCAAATTCCCTTCAAGGACTTTCTGCTGATCTCTAGTGCAGCTAAATAGATTTTCTCCTGCCTTCTATGAGCTTCTTCTCATATCACCAGTGCTGGAAATTTAATGTTGCAGAAGTGACGGCTGGCACTTGAGGGATAATTTAAATGAAATGCCACGCTCTCAATGAAGTGTTTTCTTCTGGACCTCACTATGATTGAAATTTAGCTTGAAACAGCTGAAATGGAGGAAGCCTGTTACTTCATTGTTCTGCTCAGTCATTTTTTATTATTGGTTGAATGGAATAGTATTCCTACATATCATTCAAACTCTATTTTTCTTCCTTGCAAATTTCCAAGAGGCACATGCTGGCATTTTTTTTATTATACAGAGGGAAGTTACATTAAATTCCGGCCACGTTTTTTTTCTGGAAAACAAAAATTTAATCTTTTTGGTTTTTTTTATAAATAGTTCTTCATCATTTGTCTGTTATGTAGGCTTCATATGTCCTCAAACCTGTTCCCTGGAGGTTATTCAGGAAGATGGTATCTTAGAATACATCCCAGGATTGCTCAGTTAAAAGGAAATATTGGTTTTTCCTCCTAGCCCCAGCTGGAAGGATGGAAACCTTAAACATCACATCCTCAGATGATACGGGAATCACAGCACCATCATCTTGGTAAAGGAGCCCAATCCAAATGTTTTGTCACGCTCCATACTCCTAAAGAATTCCTGCTCTCCTCAGTCCTCCTGTTTGGAACTCCAAGTGGGGAGAGGTAGGGAACAGTTCCTCCTTTCTGCAGCAAACTCGGGCTAAAATCATTTCATCATGTGCAACTTGTTCTCAACAGGCTTTGAGATCTTTCTGAGCCTGAAAGTAAAAAAGATGAAAGGATAGAGATAGGACAGATTTGTTTTCTCACACCCGAGGCAGCAGCAAGTCTACTCTAAATGAAGTGTCTACAGCCAGGATGTCATTAACAAACCAATAGTATTGAAACTGACAAGATATTTGTATTTACATTCTTTTCCTTAAATTATATTCTTTTCTTTTATGATGTTTCTACTTATAGAGATACACGTCTTCACCCTTTTTTTTTTTTTTTTTTAATTCACACATCGAATTGTTTCGAGACAGTCTAATCCCATTTGTGGGATGTTCTAAGTGGTTGTGGTCTAGATCAATGTGCTGCTTTGAAAGCAAAACCAGTGAGACTCCGAGTCAGAAATACAATTCAATAGGAAAAAGTAAAACACATGCAAGTAATACAAAAAAAAAAAAAAAACCACTGACAGAGTCAGAATACAACCTGATATCCTGCTAGTGAGGGTGGGAGCAGGCCAGATGAAGTGATCTAGAATACAGATCCTCTGGAATATTGGAATATTTGACATTGTGACCTAGGACAGTCAGTAATGCCAGGATCACTGCAGGGATCTGACAAGGAACCTGAAAGTCCCATTGGGGGGAGCGTAATGGTTGAGGCTTCTTCCCTAACTTTGGAAAAAAATTCCTTGCTGCTGTTTTTGATGTGCCCATAAAACTTGGCTGTCGCTATAGGACACGAAAGAACACAGACACACACCGCAGCTCAGGTGATCAGAGGAGAGGAGAAGAAAAAGATTTATTTTTTCTGACTCCAGTATTTCTAGTTTTCCAAAAGTGACAGTGAATTGGATGGTGGCAGTGCCACCTCTCCAAAGACACTGGACAGACAAACAGTCCATCAATTTTTCTCCTCCTCTATGGAGGAATGCAAAAACACTGAGGTGTTTACAGAAAGTGTGTGAGAAAGTTCTTCACAAATATGTAAATATCAGAAGGCTTAGAAAGTCTGACAAAAATCAGGGCCACACTTGGCTGTTGCACTTAATATAGTGACAGGAAGCTGTGAAAGAAATTGGAATTTGAGCTGCTGTTGTCTTGATAATCAACTAGAATAAAGTAGCCTGCTAGGGTTAGAGGCAGATATCTTTATATACTTTAAAAAGCTGCAGGCAGGTTTGTTTTGAGTTAAATAAAGAGCTATATGATCTCGTGAAGATGTGAGATGCTAACCAGTGCTTGCCTGAAGCCTTTGGGGATTGAGTTTTACCCAATTTATTCAATTAAAAAGCACTTTATTGTCAGCTGTTAAATTTGTCAGAACAGAAATTGCTCAGTGGCAAACATTAAGTAGATTTAGCACTGACTCATCAGGTCTCCTCTGGCGATTTTTTAAATCTCCATTGATAGCTCTTTATTCTTTCTAAATCAAAAGACAAAAAATATTCCAAACCCAGCAGGTGGGACACTTTTTGATTTTTATAATAATTTTAACTGAAAGTTTAATTGAAAGTAAGATAACACAGAGGTCAATAGGCAAAGCCACTTATCATGTAACTAAAATACCAAGGAAGCGGGGTTTTAAATTCACTGCTTCCTTCTGCAAAGGTAGGATGGATCAAAAACTGTTTTTAGTGGATGAAAAAATTGGCATGCATGACTTGCTTTTTATTATGAACACATGTGGCAAGTGCTGGAGGAGAGGAGGGTGCAATGCTTATAAAAGGTGCTTATTTCCAAAAAAACACTTCCTTGTTAGGAGAAATAATCTGCAGGTGAACCAGGAATGCCTTCAGCTGGATAATTTGCCAGTTTTTCCAGAAGAGAGTCGTGAAATCATTGAATGGCCTGGGTTGGGAGGGACCTTAAATCCCATCCACCTTCCACTGTCCCAGGTGCTTTTATCAGTAAATAAATCATCAAGATGGAATTATTTTTCCATGCTCTTTCATGGTGAAAAGACCAAGATCATCGCAGAGTCTGCAATAATTAAATGCACCATGCAGCTGGAAATGTTTCATTCCAAGTGATACCTGCAGAATGTATTTTTAACTTTTTAATTAGGCATCAGGTGTAGGAATTTTTGATTGAAAATGAGTTCAAAGGTTTAGTTTATGTGAAGTGCTAAGTTTCATTGGAAAAGGAATAATTTACCCTGGTCTTTCGGAAAGAAATGCATACAAAAGATCAGCTTTTTACCCGAAATATCTAGAAAATAAAAATCAGGGGATATCCCACAAAGATTTTCGTGATACTTCCTAAAATGTCAAAGCTATGGAAACATTCACGCTGCATATTTAAATCTAATTCATCTTCACAACCACATTCAATTATCTACTGCTTGTTAAGGCTTAAATTACTGTTTCTAAGAAGGATCGCCCATCCAATTTTTGGTTTACCTTTGCTGAGACAAAAAATGGGACAAAGAAATCTTTTCTTCTTTTCCTGTGGTAAATTTGCCTACTGTCACATGAAAAATGGGTTTTGGGCAAAGGCTCAAGAAAGCTGGTGAACAGACTTCGTATTTTTAGACTGTGAGTGTTAATGCAACTGCAAAACAATGCACTATACAAGTCACTAAATAGGACACAGACATTGGAATACACAAATTACCCAAAAAGGGGACCAAGGAGATCAAAAATGAATTTTACAGATGACTCTGAGAGGAAATTAAGTATTTTAGTAAGACAAAAATAGACTAGAATGAGCATTTGGAAACAGTGGAACTACTACAGTGTTTGCTTGCAAATTCCCTGCAGGGCTGCCATGGAATGAAGCAGGATTTGTCTTTTTTTTCTGTTCTGAACCTCTGCTTGTACCTGTTCCTCAGGTCAGGAGAGACCAGACCCAGCTGGTTTCCCACCTGATAAGAGCAGCACAGAAATTCCATGGTTCTGGGAGGTTTCTCTCACGAGACTTTTAAGATTGCAAGAAAGATTTCAGCTCCCTCCCAGGTGCCAGCTGAAGAATTCCTTCGGAATAACTCAGTTATTCTTTTCTTCCAGGGTGCCTGTTGAGCCCAGGTGCCTCTCAGGGGCCTAAGAACAAATTCAAAAAGAGTTTAAATCATCCTTTCCAGTAATATTATCTGGCTGTGAGTTAGTAGGTCGATCAAACAGGGATTAGAAAATAGTTGAGTTGTTTGTGAAATTAAATACACACGTTCTTTACGTTTAAAGGCATAAATAGGAATTCTGCAATTACCTTGAGGCAATGTAACAAAGCTCAGAAATTCCATCCACTTGGAAACTCGTGTGACTCTTCAGTTATTGTAGTGTAAACTGATTCCTTTTGTCTGTTTTAGTGAGGTTACAATGATAATTATAAAAGTTCTGGGTCCATTTTTCACCTTTAGCATTTATTATTTGGTTTATGGTTTGAGTGGGAAGGGAGCTTAGAAATCAAATCACTACTGGCTACCCACAGTCATATGTGAAATTCACTTGTGTTTTCTTGCACGTGGAGTACATCAACACCAACAAAAAGGTAAATATTTGAAATTTAAAAGGAGAGAAAAGCATAAAATTGCTGCCTTAAACATTGAGGCAGTGAAGAAGTTACAGTCTGGTAGAGCACAGGAAAGGAATAGCACAGGAAAGGGATGGCACGAGGATGTTTTAAATGGCATTTCATTTATCCAGATTCTCTAAACTATGAGCTTTAAGGTGGATCCAAGTTTAAATTTAGAAATCAAATGCTATAACTAGAAGCACTCGAGGGCTGGAGAGGGGGAGGACAGGAGAGGGAATTGCTTCTGGAGCGCACTGCAAATAGCTCTTTGAGTAAACAGTATGGTAACAATTAGCCAGTGGTCCTTTTTTATTTTGCTGGATTTTGAAAACCATAAAAATAGATTATGAATAAGCCTGGTGTAAGCCAAAAGTTACATTGCAGCAGCTGCATTCTCCTACCAAGAGGCAGTAATTGTATCAGGTCTGTTCACATCTTGCTGCCAATATCTCCTAGGTGGTAAGGACACAGCTCGGATTCCTCCTTCAGCAATGAATTCTCCTGCGATATTTTCAGCTTCCACCTTCGATTTCCCACATTTACATCGCAGTAGAAGGAAAAGTTGCATGGAAGCAATTCATTGAACAAAGCAGTAAATTAAGTCCTGCTGCACATGCTTTATTGTTTCAAGATACACGGAGCTTTCAGAGACCTTTGGAGGCAAAGCCTTCTTTGTGGGATGTTGTTTGGAATTTTGGATTTGTAAGCCGTACAAATCACCTACCAAGAGCATTTCCATTCTTTTATGGCAAGTGTCTTCAAAAGGCTGATCCTTGGAAATTTTGCAACTGTATTTTTAGCAATGCTAACAGGTACCTTGTTGGTGTCTGGTTTATTGATTAGCACCTCATCTACCTGCATGCTAATTAGTGTTGAGGTTCAGTATAATAGCCAAATAATTGTCAGATTTGGGAGGGTTTGTTCATTGCTTGTGCTTTTTTTGTACCCACAGTTTATACATATTTAATGTCGAATTAGTGCCTATGGAAACTATTCGAAATGCTAAAGAGCAGAGCAGAATTAATATATGGAATGCTAAAGAAAAGAACTCTAGGGTTGATGTAAGTTGGAGTAAAACCAGTTTGATTAATAACTGTTTGGAAAATCAAACTGTTAACATTGAAATCTTCAAATATAGGGTTGTTGTTTTTTTAAGATGGCATAATTTGGAACTTATTTTAAGCAATGTAGTCGAGTTCTTTCATTTTCTGATATTTAATGATTGAATTCGGATTGCTCTCTAGTGATTTTTTAAAACTGTACCCACCTTGGTCATATCAGCAACGTGATGTGTGCAGCCTCAGAGCTGGCACATTCTGCTTCTATGTGAGTGCATTTTACTTCTTCTCTTTAAAAACTCTTATAACCAACATGTTGGGCACTGCCAGGGATCCAGGGGCAGCCACAGCTGCTCTGGGCACCCTGTGCCAGGGCCTCACACCCTCACAGGGAGGAATCCCTTCCCAGAGCAGATTTATTTATTTGTTTAAACTCACAAGCAGCACGTCACAGCCACCATGAACACGTCATGGATGTTCTTCCACGGATTTCTGCTGGTCCTGTTAGGATAGCAGGGATACGGATCTGAATGATCTTGTGGTTTGGTTTGGGGTTTTCTGGGCTCTTGCTTGAACGGGTTTTTCTCTTTCCTAAGTAACAGTGGGAGCAAAGTTCTTTCCATACGTTATCTCCTCTGGATGCAAGGGAGATTTGCTGAGGGATGTGGTTGGTACCTGCAATTCCAGCCCAAGCTCTTTGGCAGGCTTCCAGCATTCTGGAGGAACTGCAAATGGGAGAGGCAGCCCTTGAAACAGATCTGCAACTTGTGGTATAATTGACTCAAGACAGCCTCCTGGAAACTTTTTTGGTTGCTCCTGTTCAGCTGTTTCATAAGCACGTGGGCCAAGCATTTCAAGATATTTAGGAGTCAGAGGCCCAATCTAATTTGGATCTTCCCCTCTTATAGGGACACTTCTTGCCTTACAGCTTTGTCAAATTCAGCTGGATATAGCTGAAGCTCCTGAAAGAACAAGTGTTCAGAAACTAAGGACAGAGCTGAAGAATTTTCAGGCTTCTAGGGAAATACAGGAATGATAAAAAATTACATCCAGCTGTTTTTCCTGGGTTTGAGGGGTGGGGATACATTTGCTATGTGGACAAAGGTGTGAAAGGACATGAAGTACACCGTGACTACAGCAGTCTAAAAATACAAAAATCTGTATCAAAAACAGCACGTGTGCATTTTTGGGGCAACTTTTGAGGAGTCAGAACCATCAGTGGACAACATTTCACAGACTCTCCGTCCCAGTTGAGTCCTTGGTGTAGCTGTGCATGGCAAATATCATCAGCATTGGTTAATTTTTATGTGATGGTTGCTTTATCAGCAAGGTCCAGCAGCAGGAAGTACAATTAGGTTGAAACAACAGAATTGCTTTCTGTGGCTGGGGAGGATTTGCTCACACCATAACTGCAGTGAGGACAGGGCTGTGAGGGAACTGCTTACGCCTTTGTTTCCTTCTGAATATGCTGATGCTTTCAGTTTTCATCACATAGCTCCTCACTTTCTCCCCTCTGGATTCTCTTTGTGAGGATCCAGGGAGCGAGGCTCTGGCTGGAATTTCGTTTCTCTGGGCAGACCTTGCACGCTGAGTGTTGTCTCTGCAGACCTTTGTTGTTCACAGGCTCTGATTTTTGGTGCATGATGTTAAATACCTCGGTGAGGAAATTGGGCAATGTCAGTCCTTAGCTGGGCCTCGGTCACAGAAACCTCAGAGCCCCATGAAGGCTGCTTTGATGATAATCTCAGCTTTTTCTCTTCTCACTAAAGCAGACAGAGGTGCCAGTCTCACAGTTCCCTACTGTCTCTGAGAAATGAATTCTCAGCCTAATTGTCTGAGGCGTGTGATAATTTAATGGTTTTTAAAAATGTAGCACAAAGCCTGCATGATAATGTCTCCTTAGAAGTCTTAACCAACTTGGATGAGGATTACTTGTTTGCTTTCTGTGCGGAAAGACACAAAAATTTGATTTTTTTTTTTTTTTTTGCCTTCCACAAAGCTATTAGGTCTGTACCTAGGAGATGGCAGCCTTAATATTCATCCAAATGGGAAAAGACAAATAATTCTGACCTCCAGTAATCACAGTGGAACTTAGAAACAAAGTTTCTGCATGTTTGCCATTGTCAATGAATAAACATTCGTGTTTCCAATTCCTATTGGATATTCAATTCCTACTGAGCATAAATATCTCCTGAAGTTCTAGAAAGAACAATTTTTTTTTTGCTACAGCAGACACCAGAAGGAGCTTTTCAGCTCTTCTCACGGCTGGCACTGATGCTTGTCCTGTTTTGCATTCCTTCCCGGTTTAAAGAGTTTTTTTCTTTGTCGTTTCTGATGTGTTACAGTTTCCAGACTCTATTCAAAATACCATTTGCACATTTAAATCCACTTCAACAACTGCTTGTAGACAGACTGAAGGAAAGTGCAACAGGAAAAACAATCCATGCTGTCATCAGAAAGCCTTTCCAAAACTTTGAGAAACAGCAGAGATCTTGCTGGAAGCAAAGGTGCCCTGCTTGAAATTCAATCAGTTTTCCCCTCCAGCTTTTTTTTTTTTTTTTTTTTTCTTTTTTTCCCTTATAGACAGTTACCTCCACTGCACCTTCAGCCACCACTAAATCTATATGAAATAGATTTCTAATGAGTTTGTGGGGGGAAAAATCATGGAAGCAGGAAGGTGGGATTTAGGCCAGTGCAGTCTATTGGATTTTTTAGCGCTGTAATTATTTTTGTCTGCTGAATCCACCCAGCCCCACCAATGTGTCAGGACTTTATTTGTCCTGCTCTGGCTGCAATCAGGGTGGCAAACTGCACACAAGAGGTGCAGCTGCAAGAGACCTTCCAGATTTTCTGATCCACCCCTCCCCTCAACGCCACCACAGTCACCTCACTCCTAAACAACATCCCCAGTGTCACATCCAGAAGGGTTTGAAAGGACTCCACAGACAGAAATGCTTGTGTCAAGGTGCTGGATTGGCCTGCAAACACAAGGATTAGCCCGAGTCCTTCTGGTGCCACCGCTGGAAACTTGGAAGTGGGAATTGGAAAGTCACCTCTGATGATGTAAAAGTTAAAGGAATTCAGTTTGAGTAAGATCCTAAGAGAAACAGCTCTGCAAGTTCAGCGCACGCAGGGTTTTGTAGGCAAATCGAAGCCACGTATTTGTGTTGGTGACACCATCTCTGAGCTCGTGTACCTCACAATCTCAGAGGAAATTCTTGGTTTAGTTTTGTCAGTTGGAGTTGCAGGTGCAGGGACTGGTTCAGGGTAAGCAAAATCTGAAAAAATCACGTAAGCTTGCCGTTCAAATTGGAGATTGATATGTAGTGAGGATCTCAGAAATCAAACTGAGCAGGATATTCATGAAATTGGTGTGACCTGTCAGTCTGGTGCTTGGAGGAGAAACTCATAAGAGGCAGAAGTTCCTCCTCTGGGAAGGAGAACATCAAAATCTTGCACGTCTGCATCGCTGAAGGAATGAGAAGACATTCCCAACTGGAAAAGGGTGGATTTGCTGCTGATGTCCGAGCCCTGGGGTTCCTGGTTTTTAACACTTGTTATCAAAGAGTTTCCCTTTAATCAGAGCTTTGCATCTCATCGAGCAGCTCTGAACCAAACATAAATTCTCCTTTCTTACAGTCTCATTTCTTGTATCAGTAACCAATTTGCTCTTCAGTTTAGGAACTTTTATGAACTGTGTCAATCTCCGAACCAGCTTCTCTGAACTTTTCCAATCTCTGAACCAACTTCTCGGAACCAACCCAGTTTTTATGAAATTTCTTAGATTATGGGACAGAATGTCAGCCCCTCGGTGAAAAAAACTGAAAGATTTTTTGTTCTGTGCAAGATTTTTACAACCCTTGAATATATTTGGGGGTCTTATTTGGGTATTTTACCGTTTTTTGAGGAATTAGGCTTCAGTGCAGATCACTGATGATTCATTCCAATGGGCTTTTCCCATTTTGTTGAGTAAAGTTATTTACATGAGAGGAGCTTTCAGAACTTTTTGTTGTTGTTTGAACTTCTCATGCAAAACATGACATAAAACCTAACAAAGGGAACAGATTGTTTACGACCGTAGCTTTATTTATTATTAGCCTAACATTGCTTTTGATTTATTTTGTGCAACAAAAATAACAGCTTTCTGCGCTAGAGACAATTAATTTTACGCTCTGGAAAATCTGGTGTGTTTTTGCAACATCTGAATCCATTTCACAGTAACTGATTCAAATGTCACGAAGTCAAAAGCTGCCACATAAAAGACGAAAATTATAAATATCAAGGGCATGTTTGTCACTTCTCTTATCTAAGTCAGCATTCCAGAAGAGTTCTCAGCCATAAGTATTTGCAAGCTTTTTCTTTTTGCTCTTTTCTTGCTAAAAGCAACAATCTGTATCTTCATCTATGCTACATTAAAAAGAAAAGGCCTGAATTTCCATAGCACTTCACTCCTGCCCTGAAATAATTTCCACTGGTGGTGTCTACCTGAAGGCAGAACTTTTAGGAAAGGTCTTAAAAATTATTTTGTAACAGCATATTCTAATTTTTATTATGTTTAATGTTAATGGATTGAATTGAAAAACAAAAATCTCTTTTCAGGAATTCCTTTAACCTTGCATCAAATTCAATCTTACACCAAACTCTTCTTGAATTTTATTTGAATATTCAAACATTTAATTCTTCCATATCTCCACATGGTCTCCATTAGGACAGCAGGGCTTGAATAATGACATATGACATGTTGATTCTGATATTACAAAAATTCACGTTCAGTTTTCCAAGAAATGCTGACTGCCATATTTTGGTCCATTTTTTCCAAAATGATAAACAATTGTCTCAGTTCTGGGTACAACTCTGTGAGCATCAGGTTTTTCTGGACAGCAGCGTTGGAACATCTCGTGCTCTTACATTGTGATTTCTCAGCACGGTGCCGGTATGTTTGGAAATTTTGCTGGACAAACTCTAGAGAAACCAAGAAATCAACACTTCCCTGGTGGCTGTGCCTCCTCAGCTGCACACAGGGCTAAAACTGACCCCAGCTTTTCTCAGCTGGGCTGGGGGAAGACTCCTCGTGCAGCAGAACTTTATCTGCAGGGAGCAGATTTTGCCAGACGCTCCTTATCCCGCAGTTGCAAACCAGTTGCCTAGAAATGACACAGACTGGAATGACATCATGGAACACTTCTCCTTAAAACTGGAACACTCAGCCAGAAGAACTGGCTGAGGAACTGCCTGGCTCACCTACCTGTCTTTTGAACACGTGCCTGCTCCAAAACGACGCGGATTAAAGTGCAGGAACTGCCTTTACTCAAGTGTGCAGCTCGATCTGAGCACCATTCCAGGAGTGAATTTCCACATCTGCTAATCTCTCCACCTCGTGCGGCGGCTCCATCCCGGGGAGCCTCTCTCCACAGGGCTGGGCGTTCCAGGCATGACATCACTGGAAATGCTGCCAGATTCAATTGCACAGGGGCAGATGGATAGCGCAGGATTCAGCAGATTCTTGACATGAACACGGTCTTTGTGTTTTTCGCATCTATGGATTTAAAGCTACGTTGTCGACTGAATTTGCAAGCAGTTGTTCTCACAGGCGAGGAATCTTCCACTTAGGGATCCATATTTACCAGAGGGAAAGACAGGAAGACAACAGCTCCCTGGAGGAGCTATTTCCTATCAGGATTGCATCCATCCTTAACTCTGTGTGCAAACAAAGCCCTTAAAATATTTTTTTTCCAGAGAATATATCCTGTGACGGGGGAATCTTGTTGCTCACCTGTAAGTA
The DNA here is from genome assembly GCA_013400315.1 of Bombycilla garrulus. Classification (NCBI taxonomy): domain Eukaryota; kingdom Metazoa; phylum Chordata; class Aves; order Passeriformes; family Bombycillidae; genus Bombycilla; species Bombycilla garrulus. The sequence goes on along the minus strand of VXBU01012597.1, from coordinate 164,499 downwards.
AGAGCATCAAGAAAGCCATTCAAAAGTGCTTCACAGCAATCTGGTTGTGTGAGGCTGCTGAGTTTTCACTCCAATTTTTGGTTAAGTTTGGACTTTGAGTAGCATCTTGGATTTCCAATTACACCCTGGACTTGCTTCTTAGGCTGTGCTAGGGGAGGTGACGAATTCTTGCACCTGAGAAAGTGACCTCCAGAATTGCAGGCATCTTCACAATGACACTCTGCTGCTATTCACTTGTAAAATATTAAAGCACCTGGTCAGGCTCTCCTCAAAGCACCAACCAGCAGAGAGGCACAACTGAACCTCCACCCACTGCCCCTCACGCTGCAAGATCAGGGCTGAATTGGAGCAGGTGAGCATTTCTGGGGAGAGAAAAGAATAGGATCCTCTCTGGGGCTTTGGCAAGGCGAGGGGTAGCAGGAAAACACTTTGTTTTGCCCTCACCTTTGTACCTGAATTGGACCCGGTGCCACCAGGCCTCAAGCTTTGGAAGAGAGTGGTTAAACAACCAGAGAGAAGCCCTTGAGCATCCAGCCAGCAGCAGATTCCAGCAGGAAAACAGCTGGAGATACCACATTATCCTTGACCAGTGCAGCTGATGAGAAACTTGGGACTTCCTTTAAGGAAAAAAGGAATCAGATTTGCACTGTTGACTTTCTTAGCAGCAAAGTGAAGCAAAATATGTGAGGAAGATTATGAATTAATGCTGTGTGCAGCAAGTTCTGCTGCTTAATAGCTCCCCTGGAATGGAAGGCCAAAGGAAAATGTAAATGCACGTTGTCTGTACTGGTCTGTGGCCTTTAGTCCCAAGAAACACAGACATTTAGGGAACAGCATTTATTGGGAATTTGGACAAATCCAAGTCAGCTTTCCAGAAGGGAGAAGATATTATGAACTGACCATAAATAACAACTCTGCACAGCAAAGCTGAGCCTTCATAGATGAGATATGTTACAGTAAGAACCGAAAACCAAACAGACAACAAGCACAACCAACCAAACAAGCAACCAAAACCACCAGCAGCAAAAAACCCCAACCAAAAAAAAAAATTTAAAAAAAAAAAACCTATCTCAAGATTTAATTTTCACTGCCATGGAAGGAAAGTTTTGTCCTACAAACAACTTCTTTGGATTTCTGTAAGTGCAGTTGCCACTGTGGGATTGCAATTAGGCAAAGGAATCCAGAGTACTAAAAAACATCGGCCACAATTTTTAAGCCTGAGTTAAAAGCAACTGATTATAGCTTTCCTCTTCTTTCCAGCCCAGAGTTAATTTAGCAATAACAAATAAGGGTGAATCTAGTGCAAGCTAAGTAACTGAAATGCTGTTCCCTTAGCACATGTTGACTTTACTTTCCTATCCCCATCCAGATTCAGATTTCTAAATAAGTTTTTAAAATAAACGGGAACAGCTCGGTGGTTTGGCAACAGACAGAAGGATGGTGAGGAAAGTGCTTTACTGCAAAAGTAGAGATATGAGCTCTTTACTCTAAGGTTCCTCCTTTTGTTTGGAAAGGAGCACCTTTGAGAATTCCCACAGATACTGGTGGAGCAAAGCAAACGTTTCCAAACAGCAGTCCAGATGGAGTTTGCATATCTTTGAGGAAAACCCCCACTCCGAAAGCCGTGAAAAAGTAAAGAATCACTGTTTTCAGAGTGAGGGTAAGAATACACTGTGGCCTGCAAGAAATGCTAAAAGCTGGCAGGGGTCTGGTGAGCCAACAAAAAGCTTTAAATCTCCAAAGTACCCAACAGGAAAGTCTTGATGGCACTTCCCAGGGCAGTGTCCAGGGTCAATCTTCTCTCAGAATGGAAGATTTCTGTCTGGTTTTATTTCCTTCTCTGGTTTAAAGTCAGCTTCAGCTTAAATGTGTAGCAGCAGATCTAGAATAGCCAAAGGTTTTTGTTTTACTCTTAGCTGGAGCATATGGAAGAATACAGATCTATCTAACCAGATTTGGAATTCTTTTTCAATATAGATCTAAAGGAATAAGATGCTCCCGAATCTTTCCCAGTTGTTTCTCCCATTCACACTTTTGTGACTGCACATCTTTCTGAATTTTTCGCCTCTCTTAAGCTGAGTTTTTCAAGTGAGTAATCTGTCACTGCAGGTGGATTTTTCTTACTTGTCAAAAGCAATTTAGTTGTCATCTCCAGAATATCTTTTCTATCTCTAGAGTTAGCCTTGAATGGGATTAGAACCTGTCACATCCTATTTCTGTTCTTCCTAAAAAGGGAGGGCAATCAAATCAGCGGAGTCAAGTGTGAGGCCCAGGGAATGATGCTCTTAAGTGGGGATTTTCAAGTGCAGCTGGGATGTCACCCAGCAGCTGCTGTTTCACTTCTTGGAAACACAACTACTCACATCTCTGGGTTGGAATATTCTGAGCAGGTTTTCCCTTTTTCTTAATTTATCACATTGGTGCAGCTCAGTTCTGTGTAAGTTCTGTGTGCCATTACCTGTTTAGCTTTGGGAGTTGATCCCTCAATTTTTTATATTTTTTCTCTTCTGAAATCTCTTCATTTCCTTCCTCCCAAAAATAAAAATTCCAGAAATTGACCCAGTCATTTTTTTAGGAGAGGCTTTCAGCCAGTGTGAATTTGTTTAGGTCTATAAAATTCTATGGAGATTTCCTCTGGTTAAACATCAGCACCCTAAATGGCATCTCTGCTTACTAAAGCAAGTTCATGACATCCCACTTCTGCTTCGTGATTCTTGTTGCAAGAGTAGTCAAGTCTTGTTCTGCCTTTTTGGATGCTATTTTACTTTGTTTGCTAATGGGCAATTTGCTGTTTTATGTCTGAAGACTTTCAGCATCCAGTTCTCTGTCCCCGTTCTGTTTGTGTGTGGTTTAGATTATGTGAACACACAGCACTGTCTCACTTCAGCCGAATATAAAACTGAATCATTCTGGCTGGGAAATCTGGGGTTTAATTAAAGGGAAAATATTTTGCAAGTTGGGACAAGCTTTGTGACCCCTAAAGATGTTCCAGAGTTTCACAAGCACTGAATGACATTGGGTTTGACTTGCCTTTGATGCTGAAACCTTTCAAAAGATATGTTAGGGATATTTTGATGCCTTTAAAATCAGGAAGCTCATCCAGAGCTCACTCTTTACTCCAGCTGTCAGAACACACAACAAGGACGTTTGACAGCCATACCTTTCACATCATGGAAGGAAAATGTGCATTTCTGAGGTGTGCAACTGAAAACCAACATCAAACAGAAGTTTTGGTGCGATCCACCCCTGTCCCTTTACCTTTGCCTGCCAGGTGAAGGTTTCCTTTCCCATTTAATGAGCACTTTTGCAGACTGGCCTCACCCTGCATGCAAACAATGGATCCTCCTCTAAACACACAACATCTCTCACTGCTGCCAACAGCTTCCAGGTCTGCCAAAGCCAGAGCAGCAATGGAAGTGGGCAGGAGGAAGCTGAGGCCTACCAAGAACAATTTTAATTCCTATTTTTACAATCTACTCCAAATATTTTAAGAGTTTGCATCAACAGCGTGACGGGAATGCTCACGAAGCCAAGTTAAACATCAAGGAATCCTACAGGTTTCACAATTAGAAAAAGAAGAGATAGTTTTTAAAATGGCAGTAGAAGAGATGTTTCAAGGTAGGTATGCATCACTAATAAACCTTCCATGATGTAAATCAATTTGATTTCCATTTAAAATTGATTTTTATTTGAATTATCCATGCGTCACTCATTTTCATTCTGATCATTGGAGTGACGTTTGACAGAATTATTCAGAATTATTCAGAACTATTCTGTTTTTTTCATCTCTCCCAAAGTGTGCTGTAAGGATAATGCATCAAATCACAGTCCCTTCCATGGTTTATGTTATTCCTTTCATAAATGGCGCTGGCAGAACAAATTATCATTTCAAACTATATCTGCAAAAGATGTGAGACCATGTTTGCAACCATTTCAGTGTCAGAGCCGTTGCTGATGTGTTTCAGTTTACAGCAGATTTTAAGTTTCTCTCATTTTGATGTTTCCTCAGCCGGTAGAGGGAGAAGGGCAAGTGTAATCTGTCAGAGAAAATCAAATTAATGTACTTTTGAAAGCCTGTGTCTGACACTGTCTGCAAAAGCATCCTGCATTATTAAACTCTGACCTCTATTTGATTACTGTGTGTGAGGGTTTCCCTTTTCTTCCTAAACAGTCATTAGAATTTTAAATTTCTACTTTCCCAACATTATTTTTGTGACCTCTCTGTAGCTACAATATTTTTACCAATGTTAACTACAGAGTGGGGCCTGCAAAAGGCCTGCTACAGAGTAGTGGTGGTTTTGAAGCCAAAGGAGTTTGGACTGACAAAGCTCATCAAACCCAGGAATATTTGGGAAATATTTACTCTTGAGAATTTTTTACACGATAGCCTTGCTTATTTAGGTGGGTATATAAGGGTTGTGTTCTTTGGCTTTAATTCTCCAGGAATCTCAGCATCTTCCCACAAAATTCAAGGCCCCTCCGGAGTCACAGAGGTTGTTTGATGTGCGTAAGGAGGCCGGCAGCTCCCCTGAGCTGACAGCATTTCCTCCTGAGCTCCTCCTGCGCTCAGCCCCAGCTCAGGAGATGCTGTGGAGGGAGGCAGGAGCTGTCTGTGTTTGTCTGGGAGGTGACTGCTGCCTCTCAGCAGCTTTGATGGTGTCAGCAGAGGCCAAGAGGCGTCCAGCCACCAGAAATCCCCCCGAGCACGAGTGCTATTTGCGCTGTCTTTCTCCCAGCGCCTTAAAAAGCCAATTCCCTCCACATCAAAAGCGTCCCTATTGAGCAATTGCCGTGTGTCAGCACTCTCCAGCCCATCTCTCAAACACGGAAAACACAAGATGGCATAAAAAAGAAAACAGTGTCTGCTTCCAGGCTGTTGGTTTAGGAGGCAAAGCACAGAAATAAAACAAACACGCTCCAAAAAGCCTGAGAGCGCAGTCAGAGGAACAACTGCATTTTCAGGTAGTGGTTCCTCTGAAAGCTCTGCCTGGATCACAGGGCTTTTTCTATCTGAGCAGCAAGACAGACAGCAAAGTCACAGCTATTAACGAGTCAGGAAAACATATTTTTATGTCTTAAGTAGGATAATGGAGCTGAGATTCCCCCAAGTAATTTCAGCTCTGCATTCAGCCTTTAAATTCAGGGGGAAATGCAGTGATGGATGAGTCCCATTTGTTCTAATCGCTGTGAAAAATCCCCCTGCGTTTCTGTTTCCTGCAGTTGTGTAGCCTGTGATCTCCTTGCCGTGTTTTCTCCCAAATCCTCCACGATTAAGCATGTGATATCAACACTTCCTATCTTCCCCTGCTATCTCCAAAAGTCTTTCTTTTCCCTGTGTTGCTCCTTTCAAGAGTTTAATCAGCTTATAGAGCTAATGATTAATGAAAGGTGAGGGTTTGACCAACGAGCTTCATTTAGCTGGAGCCCAAGATGAGATTTGCAGTTTTCTAAGCGACTTTTTGCAAGTTGCCAGCCCTCACATGGATCATGACAGAAATGTGGACTCCAGGATTCAAAACAACACACCATGCTCAGTGTACTGCTGCTCTTTCTTGTGATAAACAAAATACTGAGGATGTTTTGAGTGGTTTAGAACAGCAAGGTCAGTCGCCAAACTGGAGCAATCATTTTCTAGGCTAGCAAAGGCAGACAGATGCAAGTTATTAAATGGGGCTTGTCACAGATTTGAACTCTGTGCATCTACGCAGAAAAGCCAGAGAAAAGCCAGGAACACGATGAACTGCCCCAAGAACACTAAAATCATGTCAGTAAATCATTTGGTTTTCCAGTGTTCAGGCTCCCAGGACCTCAAGGTTTAGAATGCATCAAACCAAAAAGTGCAGTGCAGGGTGTCTGTGTATGTAACACAGTCAAAGGAGGAAACTGGGCAAATTTTTTAACAAAAACCGTCTTCTTAAAATCTGTCTTTTCCCCCTTCTAATGAATGACTTCCCTTGTATTACTAATATTTATATCCTTTATACATGCACAAGTGGATTTTGGATATCCAGTAAAAAATAAATAGAACCACTTTATGCAGCATTCTCTGTATTTAAGTATTAAAAGAACATTATAAATTCAGGGGGGGGAGAAAGAGTCCAAAGACAATGAATAATTTCAGGGATCCATTTAGCAAAACTTTATTGTGTAATTATAGTCTCCCGTTTCTCAAAACAGCTTGGACTCAATGATCTTAGAAGTCTTTTCCAACCTTAATGATTTTATTATTCTAAAGCCAAAAAAATTGGTTCTATTTGTTGCATGGGCCAAAATTTGTGCAGAGTAGTCCTGAGAATATGAACTAAACTTATAATTAAAGTTGTGCCCTGTCAGAGCTGGAACTTCATGGCTCCTCTGAGCACACTAAATAAATAAGGAGTAAGGAGTAAGGAATAAAGAAAGTGCAAGGAGTGTGGATCATGAGAGGTGGCCTGCACTGCAGGACACACCTGAAACAGCAGCACAGCTGTGACTTTGCAGCCCGTTGGAAAAGTTTGACTCAGTGCAAACTTTGCTCCTGAATCAGCCTGGTTTAAGGGAACTGAAATCCCCAGGAGGGAGATTTTGGTTGGAGTCAGTGTGTTTGAGGAGGCAGCTGCTCTCTCCCTCATTTCCTGCCCCTCGGTGGAAAGGTGGACACAACAGGAATGCCAGAAACCAGAAAACCCTGCGTCAAGATAAAGCCCACATATAAAAAGTTTTTTCCTCCCTGCTTCAACCAAGAGGATGGGAAGATTACTTTGTTGGGTTTTGTTGTTGTTGTTTTTTTTTTAAAGGCTGTGATTCACATTGGTTTGGTAATTGAGGAAACAGTCAGATTTTGAAACCTAAATGCCATGAGTAAAAACACTGAAAAGGACTTCCAGGAAGGCTGGCTTGATTTGTGGGGCATGAGCTGAATGAACTGGTGAGAACCACAGGAGAAATGAGACTTTCTGGAATCAGGGTGTTCAGGGACTAATACAGAATTCATTCCTTAATTTGATTAAGGCATGAAACACTTAGGAATTCATTATTTGAGTGGGAGAGAAAAGTATCCTGTTTATTTAGCCTCAGTCTGACCTTCCTCATGAACTGCCAAGGGGTATCCCTTTTTCCTGTATTTATACACGAGTTTTTCCATACCAGGTGTATTTGTTTTTATTTCTGGAAAGACAGAGGAAAAAAATTAATACCGTGACTGAGATACAAACATCTCGCAAGGAAAAAGCTACTGAGAAATGAGCAACACACGTTGCTACCTTTTTTTTTTCCTGAGAACAGAATCCAAATGGCCCAGAACTTCTACTCCTCTTAGATTTCTTCAAGATAATTTAATGAAAAACATGGAAATAAGAAGGTAAATAAGCTTGGCTTGTATATAGGCAGGAGTGCAAAAGCAAGGAATTTAAGTGCAAATAAAATTTATAAAAAATTAGGGCAGCTGCGTGTTTTAGACTTCTTGTCCTTCATAAGGCTTAAAAAATAATTTAAAAAACCAAAAACCAACAAGAAAAACGCCACCACAAATTTCCAACCTCTTCACTGATTAAAAAGCAATGACTATAAGTGATCCAAATGCCCCCCAGTAGTTCAGTTGTGGAGGCTCCTGGTTTCTTAATAATCAAATAATCTTTCTAAATTGTAAACTGAACTGTAGAACATATCCAAATTTCCTTTTGGTTATAAGGGCTTTGTCAGAAAGCAACACAAAGGAATTTTCATTAAATTACCTCCAAAATTTTACTTTGGACACTTGTGTCCTTTTAAAGGCAATTTTTTAAAAACAACATAAATATTAAGAGCAGGAAGACCAAACACAGTGATGATATGAAAAAAAAAAAAAATTTAAAAACCAAACAATTTAAACTCTCTCCATGCGAACTTCACAGTGTGTTGGATGAGTTTCAGCATGTCCTGCAGAAATTTATCTTGATCTTAACGCTCCAAGTAACATAAAATGAAGTTTATCCTTAGAAAAATTGTCCTAAGGAACTCACTGCCCTCAGGATTTAAAAACCAGCCGATTCTTGGGGATGTCTGGGGGTTTTGTTTTTTGCTGTCTAATACTTCAGTAGTGTTGCTTCTCATCCCTGTCTCCTCTACAGAGAATTTCTCCCCTCAGGATTAAAAACCAGCCGATTCTTGGGGATGTCTGGGGGTTTTGTTTTTTGCTGTCTAATACTTCAGTAGTGTTGCTTCTCATCCCTGTCTCCTCTACAGAGACTTTTCTCCCCTCATGTTTTTATTTGAAGGTATTCAGTAGGAATCCTCTTTAGCTTGTAATTACAAAAGGTAAGGACAAGCATCCAGGCCCAAATTACACAAATCTTTGTTAATGAGCCTTTCACTTTGTAACAAATAATGAGAAAAAGAGGGGGAAACATCAGGCAAGTCAAGCTGATGTGTTTAAACTGATTTCTTTGGCCCATCCTGAAGAACACGAGGTTTCCTGCAGCTCTGAAGGCCTCGTAATTTAGGTCTGGCCTGCAGTAGCAAATGAACTTCCATGTAGCTCACGTTAGAGAATATTTGAACTGCTTCACATGGAGCTCAGTAGAGAAACATTCTCTGCTTTCAAAACAAATAGTGGCTGTGAGTATCCACCTGTGATTCATGGCAAAGACATCTGAGGCAAAAGAGCAGCTATTTTCCAGGAGGTGAACTGCAGTTAACTGGGTTCAAGTTGGAAACACTCAGAGGAGCTCCAAATATTGCTTAGATGGCGTGCACTTAGTTTGAGGGCTTGTCAAAGATGGATTCTGCAGGTTTCCAGCAAAAGGGGAAAATATTTTTTTTCTCTGAGGCAGTGCTATTCTTTGAACATTCCGTTGGGATAATTTATTTCTATTTTGGAAGTGCCCGAATTCTCCTTTTCGTTTTCATTTGCAATGCTGAATTTATTGCACAGGGTTGAAAATAGGGTTCATTGTAATTTGAAGTTGATGCCACAGCTAAAACTTCTTTGAGTGATGGGTAGCTATGGATGATACACCCCTATCTTATTGTAATTAACCAATTAACCAGGTTTTTATATAGAATCACTGCTTGGGAGTGCATGCATCAGGGCTTGTCTGTCATCTTTAACAATCAACCGCTCCTTTATGTAACTTGCTGCTGTGCAAATCTCTTTGGGAGTTAATTCTGTTAAAACTGATGAGATTCAGAGGAGGCTGTGCAGAAAGTCGGAGGGAGGAATATCTCATTATGTGCTGTGACATGAAATAGGTGACTGTAGTTAATCAGAACTGCAAAGAACTCGGACAAACACACAGAAAATGCCTCCAAAAAGGAAAATGAGAGTGAAATGCTTCCATTTCTGGAAGAAGCAGTTTCCTACATCTACAAGGAAATGTTACTGAAGCAAAGCTGATTCTATAGCTTTGATGTGGCAACCACTGGACTGTAATATATGCCTGGAGTCCACATTAAAAAGAATTTATATTGGAATTTTATTGTTTTCTCTTTGTTTCCATGTGGTGAAATTTATTGTCATCACCAATTTCTTGAATTTTTCTGTTAGATGTTTTTACCAAAATTTTCTATAAAAAGGATTACCTGACTCTGATATTGGACATTTAACTCACACTGTACGTTAGCTGATATTTCTTGACCCTTTTTCACCTCTTAAATGGATGGTCACAGAGGTTTTCATAATATTTAAATTTAAATAGAGACAGTTTAGATGGGATATCAGGAAGGAACTGTTCCCTGGGAGGGAGGTGAGGCCCAGGCACACATTCCCAGAGAAGCTGTGGCTGCTCCTGGATCCCTGGCAGTGTTCCAGGCCAGGCTGGACAGGGTTTGGAGCAGCCTGGGACAGTGGAAGCTGTCCCTGACCATGACAGGGGGTGGCACTGATTCATTTTAAAGCCATTTCAAACCCAAACCATTCCATGAGTCCATGAATATTTACTCTAAAAGGCATGATGAAAAGCAGAAATAGTGTTTGGGAATAAAAAAAACAGCATTTTTGCTTTAGTGAAACACTGCTTCTAAGAAGTAAAGGAAAAGTTTTATTTTCTAGTTAAATACTTCTAAAGCTTCAGTCACAGCTGGAGGTCAGCTGAAAACATTCCTGGACACAAGCACCAGTGAAGAAGACGCAAAGTTTTGTTGTGAAAATAGTACAACATTAGGGTTGAGGGTAGAAGTCAGGTTGCAGTTTATAATTCCTGAAGAACCAGTGAGAAATTAAATGTAAAAATCATTTGACTGCATGAACTTTGGGTTTTTTTTAAGGTGTACAGCCACTATTTCAGTGGATAGAAAAAAGTGCTATGCATGGCACCCTCATGATTTGCTAAAAGGGCAGCTTGTGTCAGAATAACTGTCCCGGATCCTAGGAGATGGCATCCCTCTCACAAAGGCAGCATTTTGCACAAATAATGCTTTTCTACACCTCTGCCTTCTTGCCATAGCAGGCTTTGGTAATTTATCAGCTAATACATCAGGCACGAAGCTGAAAAAGCTTTTTAAATCTTCCTGAAATGGTTGGTTTTCTTCCTCCTGTTTTGCTTCAGATCAGCTATCACTCTTGTGAATGGACAAATAATTGCCAGACTCATTAAAATCTCATAAAAAGGAAAATAGTGAGTGCAGCTATTGAAAAGGGACGATCACTGTGACTTGATGTGGCAAAACAGCTTCACAGAGAGCAGAGACATTTAGGGAGATTGGGTGGGAATTACTATGCAGTTCAGATGGTAAATGTGCTTATAGATACAGTATAAATGCTTAAAGCTGCTCTTTTTTCACTGTTCAGGAAGCATTTCATTTCATTTCATTTCATTTCATTTCATCTCATTTCATTTCATTCAGTGCTCAGGCAGGAACAGAAGGTATCCGGGTGTTTCTGAGGCGGAGGATGTGATTTAGGTCTGCTTGCAAGTGGCTGAGGTGGTGAATAAAGGAGCACTTTGTGACATAACATCATTTACTGTCACACGATCTGTTCATACAGAACTTCTTTAACCCGAGTTCTGAGGAGCTCAGAAAAGAAAGGGGAGCTTGAGGGGGCGGGGGGAGGAAGGAAGAAAGAGTTACCAGCTCTTTATTACACCTCCAGAGTTTGATTCATGTCTACATCTTGACGAACAGGGAAGGCTGAGGGAGGGTGGTTAATTCACGGCAAACAAGGAGCTCATTGTGGGCATCCTGCTCCTTTTGAGAGCAGCATTAAAACCTGCAAACACTGGAGGCTCATCACAGTGCTTGGCCCGTCCATTACAGACCATGGCTTGTTCCAAAATGCTGTCAGCTGTGCTGCTGTGCTCTCCAGCTGATGGCCATCAGGAATTACTAGGTAATATTCCACGGTATTTTGGGGAAGACAGGATATACCTACTAATGCAAACTCATAGGAAACCTCTGGAGAGTAGTTTCATCCATGAATAGCTGTATTTTTTGCAATATTGTTTATAGCTTTCTTTATATGACATATAAAGTTGTGTGTATCATCATTGCCCTTTTTAGTGGACAGATCATTATTTAAATACTGCTTCCTGTAATTCTGATTGAGTCTTTACTTCTGAAAGTCATCAGCATTTCCCATCTTGCAGTCCAGATTTCCAATTATTGGCGTTTACTATTCCGTATCTATAGTATGTATATGAAACATAGCTGGGTTTAATCGTATCAACCCAGCCCTAACAGAATTCAGTCAGAAGATGCACATCTGATCTGTAGCCTCCATCAAGACTGAAGACTTCCCTTCATGTTACAACTGCACACAATTAGAATTCTAAATTTTACTTTTTTGTATTCTCTCTCTCATATTTATGTCTTATTTGTTTGCCTTTGCATCTCCTTTTTTTTTTTTTTTAATAGTTTCATTTTCTGATTGGTACTCTAGGGTGGATTCAATTCACAATAATTCTCAGCTGCAAAATGGGACTAAGTATTTTCTATACTGGGAAGTATTTTCCATTGCCATTTCCCAATGGGGCACATTTGAAACTAATTAATATTCCCAGCACCTCATGAAGAGAGCAGTAATAGTATTCCCATTTTGCTGATGGGATAGCTAAGGTACAGACTAATTTATTTGTAGAAAGTCACTCTGGAATCAATCGTAAACAGGAAAATAAATAACAGAATTTTTTACCCCAGAAAGCAATGTTCTAACCACAAAGACGCTCTCTTTTTCCTCAATAATAAAGTTAAATATGCGAAGTAAAATAATGAAGTTGTTCTACAGATTAAGTTCACAGTAATAACAGATGTTCAACAGTTTTTAATTTCTCTTTTTGAGTAATGTGGTCTGTGTACTGCCTGCAGCAGGATTTAATTTGTCTCGTTGCCGTTATCAGACAACTAAGCTGCTGTCAAAACAGGCAGATGAGGAATTAATGAAAACATTTCTCTCTGCAGTTCTGTGATTACAATACAGGCAGCTGTATTTTAATTTCCCAGCATTTAAGTTTCGCATGCACAGATCGCAGCCTGAAATTCAGATCAGATAAGAATACGTGCTAAAGCTCACCTCACATCTGAAAATCTGATCTCATTAGGAGGGAATCTACAGAGACCCTATAAATGCTTATTAATAATCACATTTCCCCAAACTCCTTCCACAACTGGCACCAAGGGAAACCTTTCTTCAGTGACTTGTCCCAAGATCCAGCACAGGGATACACAGCAGATTTTGCAACCCACACAGGAATCCTTCAAAACCCTGTTTAACCCAGAAAGGAGCAGAAAACTGCCTAAATTTTACTATACTTGTGAAAATCTGTATAGCCTTGACTGGGTTATCTTCTTATCTCTCATGGCAGGCCCACTCCCCTCAGTCTTGAGCAGTGTTCAAATCACTGAACTGCTCCTGGCCGCAGGGAAAGAGATGACAAATGCTCCTCAGGGTTTTTGTTCTCATTGTGAATTTGTACCCTGGTTTGGTTTGAACCTCGTCTGTAACTTAGAACCAGTCTTAAAGCTGAGTTCTGTGAGTAGCTATGCAATGTAACCTGTTCAATGTGTATTTTAATAAGCAGCTTAGGTCCTTAACAAGCTTTAGGTCCCTAAAACCAGCTTTTGGGAGGTGCTTCTCCCTGTGCTCTCCACAGCAAGAGCCAGAGGCATTTTGGTTCTGCTGTTATAGAGAAGAAAGCTTTGGTTTATTCCTCAGGATTGTAGTAAAGCATGGGGCTGTTTAACTCCACGGAGATGTGCACTCAGCCGCGCTCTGATTTGATTTAGTTTGAAGTTTGGGGTTTGTTGGGTTCTAATTGTAACACTTCTCCTTTTCTAGCCCAAATTAGAAGTATTGGTACTGGATTCTGTAAAGCCTGTGCTGACCTGATTGGTTTTGTGGTTCCTGGAGTTCTGTGTAAGCAATCTCCCTCTTTTCTAGCACGTATTCCTTCCTGCATTATCCCTTTGATTATCCTGTGGCAAATACTTCTACTTGTATACAGGGAGATGGAATGGGAGACTAATCTGACTGAAATCAAGTCCAATCTACTCCCTCCTTGCCTCTCGCTCCAAAAAACCAAACAAACAAAAAATTATTGTGCTGGCATAACAGAGATGGCAGAAATTAGAGAGTTACCAACTGTATACATGCATCCTATCCCCAAAAACCTTGTTCTACAACTCTCTCAGCCTGGCTCAAAGCTCATTCCAGGCTGCCCAGGTATTTATTCTGTGTAGAAAATGTGCAGTGATCTCTGTTTCTTTTTTCAATTTCTCATTGTTTTCTGATGCCTTGGTGACTTTCAGCGCTTCGTTCACCTGTAATGCTGTCAGGATGTGAGCAATGAGAGGCTGCACACTGATGCAAGTTACACTTCCCAGTTATATTATTTCCAAGGGAGACAACAAAAACCAGAATTCCATACACCTTAATTAATGAGATGACTACTTAATGCAGTTCAATTAATACACTGTATTTTGAGAAAGAAATATGGATGACAATTTTGTCTTTCGTTGCAATAAAGAAAGAGGTTGGGAAAAGCGGAAAGGCTACAATATATGTAAGAATCAAAGATTTGTTTTACAGTAGTGAGGTTTTCTTGTTGTTGTTTATTATAAGAAACTGATTAAACAATTTGTGTGAAAGTTCTTAGCCTTGTTAAGTGTTCTCCCAGGAAGGAAATTAATTAGCAACCTGGTGTATTTAATTATCCTGAAGGTAGGACTTCATATTCTCTTTCAGAAACGTTCTGTTTCTTCCCCATGTACACAAAAATGAAGACTATTTTAATTGTTTATTTATACCACACCTATACTGGAAGAAACAGCATTCAATTCATTATTTCATTTTCTTTTAAGACATCTTGAGTCCATGTGTTCATCCAGTTCCAGACAGCTGTTTAGAAATTTAACTGTCTGGCTGCTGACCAAAATAAATGGAATGTCCTTTGTGTAACATCCTTGTAAAATCTGTAGTCATGCACCAAAATCGATAAATCTTTAAGAGAAATGAAGAACTGAGCTCCAGGGTTGCAGGACATCTTAAAAAACATGTCCTCTGTTTTTCACCCTTCCTCCAACCTTAGAATTTAATATATGTGTTGGCTCCAAGTAGCTGGAATATTCTCTTTAAATCCAAAGGTCACAGCGCTGTGGCTTGATAACATACCATTCTTGATTGCTGCCTGAACAAAACAAAAAATGCTGTTTGGCATGGTCAGAGGTAGAAAACCAAAATTACAGACCACAATAAAGCCTGCCTGTAATAATCTGCAGTCTTTAAGCAGAGAGAAAACATATGCTGTGATTTCAGTGTTCTCAGCTTGGCTGGGGCACACCAAAGAGCATTTCCCTTCTTTTGCTTTTCAGTCCAGTCACTTTATTAATATTTCGTTATAAACCTGCAGGTAGAAAACCTGGAAGTTGCTCTTCAGCCTCTGCAGTTCCTCCTGTGCACCTTTAGGAGGACTTTTCCAGGAAGTGGGTGAGATAATAAGGAGCAGCAAAATGTTCAGTCCTGCAAATCTGTGTGAAAATCCCGAGGAACCATTTTTATTCTCCATTTGGAAAATAAATTCGGTCAGATGAACTATTCCAATAGGAGTGGACAGGACAAGGAGAGTAGGAAAATGCAGGGAACTAAGGAACTTCTTCAACATTTTGTGAGCAAGGTACAGCTCTTCTGAGATTAAAGCTGCTTGCAAAAAGTTTCAGCCTAATCTTGAAAGGTTATCCCTGAGAACCCGAGGCACACTCAGTGTGACTGACAGATATCCACCTCCACCTGTCAAGATAGGGAAGCTGTTTCAGCAAAAGCAAAAGAAAAAAATCAGTGATGGAAGTGGAGATTGTTCCTTTTCCTTGTACATGGAGTGGGGGATGCTGTAGCCACTGAACTCTTGCCTACAGGAGGCTGAAATAACCAGGAAATAATATTTAGATATTTAAATGCCTCATTTTCTATCACTAAATGAGGTATCCTGAGACATTTGGGTTCTGGATGCTCCTCAAATGTGAGTTGAGTGAGTTTACTTTCACTGCAGCCCACAGGAAGCATGGGATATTTCCAGATATAAAGCAGGAATTCCTGGTGAGGCTGGGTGAGGTGCAGAGCCATGCAGGAGTTTCTGGTGGCAAGTAGTGATTTAGACCCTGCTAATTAACTCCTGGTGATATTCGGGAATTTATTTTTTTTTCTCCTCCCTGCAGTCAATAAAATAATGAGGATCTGGTCAAACAAGTCCTTCACAGCTGGCATACCACAGAGCTTAGCAGATCAAGGAGATGCATTCCAGCGCCCCAAATCCTTTCTCCAAGCCCATCTGATAATCTTTAAATACTGAGCAAAAGCTCCTGCGTGTCCTTGGGCACCACTGAAGGGCTGTGAGTTGGGTGATTTACCCAGAGTGTCCACACGAGCTGTGTGAAACTTCAGCCAGGCTTTGGGATGCCCAGGGATTCCAGTGCTCCCAGTAAAACCAGATCTACACGTGGACAGCTCACGCGTCCACTTCCTGACACATGCACTGGATTAGGACAGGCCTCACAGCTCTGTGGCATTTTCTATTTTATAGCTTTGATTCTCACACCTGTTTCAGGATCCTATCTGGAATTTGTTATGGGGTGAGAGAAATAAAGTGGGAGGGATTGTTTTTGTGGCTGCCCCTGGATCCCTGGAAGTGTCCAAGGCCAGGCTGGATGGGCTTGGAGCAATCTGGGACAGTGGGAGGTGTCCCTGCCCGTGACAGGGGGTGGAACTGGATGGGCTTTAAGGTCCCTCCCAACCCAAACCATTCCAGGATTCTGTGAAATTACCCTGATGAACATCCCCTACAAGAAAATGGGTTTGTGTGTAGTTTGAACCCCAGAGCCTGCTACCCTTTACCAAAGTAAATACACTTACAGAAGTACAAGGCACTTTCTCTGCTACCTTTCTTTATGAAAAACAATTGTAAATTCTGTTTTCAATGTTCTCCAAACCCAGATTAACATCAGCAAGCCCAGATTTTTTTAATTAATTGCGAACTGACGCATGAACATATTTTATGGACAGTTTTCTATGCAGGCAAACCCAAAAAGTTTTGAAAGGAACGTTGAAACTGCTCTCCTGCCAACCTGTTCAGCCCTGTCCTTGTCTGCAGAGCCTGGAGCAGAGGACCCCTCCCTCCCCTCTGAGAGGACAGCAGGGATGGGAAGGGATCCATTCCCCTGGAAGCTCCCAGCCATCCCAGGCTCTCCTGCAGGGAGGAGAAACATCAACTCTGGCCCAGCAACCTGAAAATTGGAAAACACCAACCAAGAAACACAAATGCCACTTTTTCCTTCTTTAGGGACAATGGCAAACAATGAAAAAAAAAATTTTTTTATTTTAATAGCCTTTTTTTTAATTGCAGTGCTAGAGGTAGGAAGGAAAAATGTTATTCTGACAGGGACTGAACACAAATGTATCAAGCCCTGGCCTGCCAAAGTGTGCTTCTGCTGTTGGGATGAGACAGTGGATTTTCTCCAGCATATAACTCGGTTCTGAACAATTTATTGCAGTTCCCTTCTGTGCTATCTGATTTATAGCTCAGCTACTTATGATAAATAGGTGGTGCTAATCTCTAGAAGGAGCTCGCATCTGCTGATAGGACAGAACCTGACAAATTCCACCGGGCTCTTTGCATATTGGCAGCACTTGGAATTATTAACATTAATTCTCCAAGGAGCTGAATTCCTTATCACTGATGCTCTTCCTTTATGAGTCCCTCCCCTCCAAAAATTCAAGCTTTCAGCTTTTCAGCAACGAGCTCTGCCATTTTTGGGATTGCTCAAGCCGTGTCTTGGAAGCTCTTTCTTTGTTTTTCCTTCAATAATTTGCTAAAAGTACTACCATGTGTAACCCTAATGTAGCAAAATATTTTAGTATATACTTAAAATTAATCCTGCAAACCTAAGACAGAAAAATGAGAATTTGCTAAATCAGCTCTTCCAAATGAAAAAGGGAAAAGAGAAAGTACCATATCCATAGCTGAAAAAAAAAATCATTAATGTCATTTATTTGAAATGAGAAAATGAGGATCTGGGTTAGGTTTTTCAGTTCTTCTACTTGACCTTTTCTGAAATCAGGGCAAAGAACTGTTCTAATCTGATATTTTACATCTCTGTTTGGTTAAATGATGGTAAAGGAACCAGATGAAATATAGTACCCACAGTGTACTTTTCTTTCTTGTGGTGTTTGAATATTTTCCTTTTAGATTTTTAAACTTTCCTATCTGCTTTTTTTACCTTTAATATTAATTCATTTTAACCTTTTGGTGAGAGAAATATCAGGTGTTTCCTTATGACTGGGCAGACCTGAACAGTGACAACTCTTTAATTTAGTAGATTGTGTTTCTTATATAATAATCACTATAATCAAAATGAAGTTTTTTCCTGCTCTATTCTCTTCACTTCTCCATCATTTTAGCCTTAATTGAAGCAACATTTCTGATGCGTGCTTTAATTTTAGCCACAGCCATCCCTCTCACATCAGTGATGTTTGTTGAACAAGAAATTTAGGTACAGAACAAGAAAAACAAATTTCATGTGAATATCCTCGGAAGACTGACACGTGGAAATATGGATCCCCAGCCTTATCTCTGGCCTTGTTATCTCCCTTTAGGTGTTTTTGCCTGTGCTGAGGCAGCTGTTGGCCACAATAGGAGCTTTGTGCAGACACACAGCAGCCCGTTGGTGCAGCTGACTTGCTGATGGTGAACTCTTTTCATGAGGTAAGAAGAGAGCTCTTGTCTTTTTTTTGTGCTAAACTGGTATGAAATTCCCAGGTCAAAATACATGCTGAGCAACACTTCTTGTACTTTCTCAATCAAGCGGCTTTCTCTTAGTAAATGTCTTTTCCACCACAGCTACAGGTTACTTTTTATTAGAAGAATTTGACCACTGGCTCCCCAAAAGGGAAAGGCTCGTTTCCATATTGCTTTCCAGACCACTCCCTTCCCTGGGAATTAAGTGGCCTGCTTGCAACAGTAAAATAGCTCTGAGCTCATGTGAAAAAGCCATTTGAATGCTGGACGGATTTCACAAAACTTCAGTTCATTGGGTAACAACCAGATTAAACAGGCCGTGACATAATAGATTCCATATTTTATAATCATCATCTGCATCTTGCCTAATTAGACAAGATGCAGTAATGCTGAAGGGCATCAATATGTTGATTTAATAATTGCAAGGGACTTGCTGCCATTTTATTGACCAGATGCTGTGGTGACAACAGAGTTGTTCCTCTGGATCGGTTACTCTGAGATCACATATTCAGCACACTCACTTTGCTTCATTCAGAGCAGGTATTTTTGATACAAGGGCATGAAGTGGAATGGCTTCAAACTGAAAAAAAAAAAGGGTTTAGAATTTTTATATTAGGAAGAAATCCTTCCCTGTGAGGGTGTGAGGCCCTGGTACAGGGTGCCCAGAGCAGCTGTGGCTGCCCCTGGATCCCTGGAATGCCCAAGGCCAGGCTGGACAGGGCTGGGAGCAGCTGGGACAGTGGAAGCTGTCCCTGCCCATGGCAGAGGTGGCACTGGGGGATCTTCAAGGTCCTTTCCAACCCAAGTCACTCTGTGATTCTCTTGTTCCATTATTTTATGGCATTTCTACAACTAAATAATAATACGCATCCAGTTGAACTCAAACAAACAAAAAAAAAAATCCTTTTCCTTTTCTTTCTTCCAGTGTAAAAAAAAGTTTTGCTTTTCAATCAACCTTTTAATATTTATTTAGAGTAAACGTTTTAGCTCTAACAAAACAAAATAAGGAAGATAGGAATGCATGCACAGCACCTTCTCCAAGGTCCCCTGCTAAAAGCAAGAAGGAGATTCCTAGAATATGCTGAGGTGGAAGGGACCCATCAGGGTCATCGAGTCCCACTGCTGGCCCTGCACAGGACACCCTGAGAGTCCCACCCTGTGCCCCAGAGCACTGTCCAAACATTTTTTGAGCTCTGTGGGGCCGTGCCCATTCCCTGGGGAGCCTGGGCAGCGCCAGCACCCTGAGGGGGAAGAGCCTTGCCCTGATCTGCAACCTGCCCCTTCCCCAGCTCCTGTCACTGTCCCTGGGACAGAGATCAGTGCCTGTCCCTCCTCTGCCCCTCACGTGGATGTGAAGAGCACAGCGAGGTTTCCCCTCAGGCTCCTCCAGGCTGAACACACCGAGTGCCCTCAGCTGTTCCTCACAAGGACGAGTCCACTCCTCTTCCCCTCCAGGCCCTGCACCACCCTCATGGCACTTCTTTGGACTCTTTCTTCCACCTTTATGTCGTTCTTGTACCGTGGCTCCCAAAACTGCCCCCAGGACTGGAGCTGAGGCTGCCCCAGGGTTCCCCAGTGGATTTCCTGCCCGGCCAGAGGAGAATCCCCAGCAGAGCCCAGGGATGGAACGAGGGGTCAGCACGAGGCAAGGTCACACCGCCAAAACGCCTGGGGAGCTCGCAGACCAGAGCAGGGATTGCTGTTTCCATGCCCTGCCTCAACCTCTGGACTGACTGATTGGGGTCTGAGGAATCTGAGGATGTAAAAGCTCGTTCCAAGAAAAGGTGGGCGAGATGTCGGGTGCGAATTGGCAGGGATTTCTGTGTGCGAAGTTCCTGGTCAGGGCTAGACCACAGTTCCTGCCTTCTTTACCTCCCTAGCAGGGGATTGCCAGAGTATACCAGGCACAAAAATACGTTTAAAGTCTATAAACAAAAATAGGAGTGCAAATGTTTTATTGGCATAAGTGCTTTAATATGGGCAGTTGCTAAGGAGTAACCAGTACCTTCCCCATAGTAACAGCTTCTGAAATATGATTGATTCATTTTTTAAAATTCTGTTTATCCTAGCACCCGGTGGCTTTTCTGTTTTTCAGTGTAAACTGAAATGTTGTGCATTTTTAAAATATTCTTGTAGAAAAACATCCCCCCCCAAAAAAGCATTTTTTTTGCCAGAGTTAGTGTTCTTCTCATGTGGCTGAAACTCTGGAGGAAATCACAGTTGCCTAAATAGTTTCTGCAAAGCGGCTGTGATTCTTGAGATTAAGTTACTGGTTATCCACTGTGGTGTCTTATCCCTTTTTAGGTCACTCCTTCAAACCCATCAGCCTTGCAATCACATGTTTTATGCTGCCATTTCACAATTTCTCACCTTGGAGAGGAAAAACTGGTACAAACCAATTCCCCTTGGATGGTTACACCACAGAAAACACCAGCTTAGCTTGTACTAGCTGTGACCACACAACTTTTTTCAGGCTTATTAAAGAGGACTGGAGACCAACTGGGATTAGCCACACGCCTTTGAGGAAGTCTTGGGAGTTGGTGTTGAAGTTCTTTTTGCAGGGTAGTGGAGAAAAAAATCCCCTGCATTCCTCTGCCTTGTGGTGTATTTGATCTGTGGGCAAAACAAGGAGTCTAATTTAATTTTACAGTGTGCTGTGATATTTTTATGAAGGGTGTGATGCGTGCACTTTTTGAGGTTATTTCCCTGCTCCCTGGACTGTCAGCCCAACACCTTCCACGGGAATTAAATCCTCATTTAAAATGTGGAAAGCCAAGGTTGAGAGGATAAGGTCCAGATATCAAACTCCTCTTGGAGAAGAACTGAGAGGAGGCAGGGCTGATCAGCTCTTTTCCCAACATTCCTCTGTCCCTGTCCTGTACCTTATATTATAGAAAACTTTAGATTTGGAATTTTTTCCTGAGAATCTCATTTTTCAGTTAACTCCTAACATAAACAAGGTGAAATACAGCCCAAAGACTGCTTATATTCCTTTTTTTTTTTTTTTTCTGGCTGAATACTGTTCTGCTCATCCACCATGAACCACATTAGAGTAGGAGGAGAGTGATGAAAAGCCTTCTACAGGAAAAGCAAATTGACAGCAGCAATCAAATTCCATTTCTGTAGGAACTCTCTCTACCTGCAATGTTTACCTCCTTCCCTAAGTATCAGCGACAATGTGACTTGCTCAGGTGTTCTGGGATTTGCTTTTTGGTGGTCAGTAGCATCATTTCTTTCTAAAATAATAATAAATAAAATAAAATAATTTCTGTTTCAACCCTGGAGGAAAATAAAAATTTAAAATAGCACATTCAGGCTTGAAGACATAGGGATTATAGATCCTTGAATGAGATGTTAAAAGATAAAGCAGTTGTCTGTACTCCTCACTGACTGCTTTTGAAAACTGGATGTGGAAATCAGCAGGCAAACTTAATGAGATAGATATTTTTGGGGGAGAAATTCAATAAAAGCAGCGCACAATGTCGGGAGAAGATCTCTGCCCAGGCCTTTTGTATCAGTGTTGGTGCCTTTGCACTCACGGAAAAGAGGTTCTTCAGCACACAGGCTCGTAACATCCCCAGAAATAGTTCCAGCCCTAAATTAGTGGGTTAGGAATTGAGCCTCCTCAGAGCAGGAATGTTTTACCAGCTCCATTTTCCACACAGTATCTGCAAAAATTCTGCTGGATGCAGAGGGGGAAAAACCAAATGAAAAACACAAAGGCTATTTGTGAACAACAGAGAAAGAAAACAAATCATGAAAGAATCAATAGAAATAGTGAGGGAATACTGGATAGCTAATCAAAACAGAAATCAAAAAGCTTCAGAGAAAAAAAAAAGCTCAAAGACATGATAGCAGAGCAGAAATGCTCCTCTTTATTGCTCAATACCTTGGAATAAATATATTACTATTGAAGTTGGAACTGTGAGAATTTTTGCTCTTTAGGAGATGGAAATTATAGTTTCTTCATATTCTATTTTATATACATATAATATATATATTCTATTATATATGTATTATATATATATAGTATATGTATTAAATAAATAAAGGCCTGCTTAATGTTAAAAAATTTCAGATCTGTACACTTTCTGTGTGTTTCTAAACTTTTCAGGACAAAGTGCTAAAACATGTGAAGTTGGAACAAAATCCACAAGTGTTTGCTTACATTGCAAGAGGTGATTATTTCATTGTTTTCACACTCTGAAAAATGAAAATATATTATCCTGCAAATGAGCCCCCCTGTTCAGAACAATTTATACATATTGACACAGGCACTCACTCTCCTATTAATACATGGAGTGGATTTTCTATTTCACAAATATTTTTATTCTGAATTTTCTCGGTATTTCCCACGGAAATAAGATTTTACTTCATAAGGGTGGAAATTCCTTGATTCTTTGAAGTTTGGCAAGAGTCAGAGGAGCCCTGACTGCTGTTGGGCAGAAGGACCTAAAAGATGGAGAGGGATGGAAACAGGTCCTTGCTCATCCTCCCCTGGCCTCTCCTGCCTTCCCAAGTGCCCTTGCAAACGAGGAATTAGGCTGTGGACCTCCAAGAAGCAAGATAAAGATTTTATTTGATGTTTATCAAAAAGATTGCAGCTATGGTTGCTTCATATGATTATGAGTACAGAGGGAAAAAAAAATAGGCCGTGCACTTAACAAATGTTTATAGGGTTTTTTTTCCCTTGGAATGAGACTTCAGGACAGGTTGTTGTAGTACAAAGAGCAGTTTAATGCAGAGATTGTTTCAGTTCATATCAGATATCCAGTCTCTTCCTGCTAAAGATCAGATCCACCCTTCGGGGTGACCTCTGGCAGAACTGTAGTACTGGGGAGGATTTTCATGTATTTCTTGAATTTTTCAGGCCCAGCAATCCATTTTTGCAGTTGGAAACAAGGAAAAAGCCTCATCTTTCAGCAGCAACCTCTCACAAGCCTTTCACCAAGGATTTTGGGAACATGTAGCTATCTATAGGATAGTTCAGGAACTGTTTCTTCAGCTTTAAAACACTCCGAATCTACCTGGGGGTTTTTGTCACCTATATCTTACATTTGAGGTGCAAAAAAAGAGCTGTCATCAGAATTTCAGGGAGCTCCTTAAAGCACTGTTTGAACAGCCTGGAGAACATCAGCTGCCGCTTTGAACTCGCCCTCATGGGCTGCATTTTGTTCCTTCCTCAAATCTGATTATAAGAATATAGAAAGGCCCGCTTAATATCTGGAATCTCTTGTTCTGCTCCTGCTCCCCCTCCTCTTCCCACAGCTCCTGTTGTTTGAGCAGGATATATAAAGATACCTTTGTTACCCTTTCTGGAAAAGGAACAGCTTCTTCAGTCTTACAGTTCTTTGAGGATTTAGCCACTTTGAGTTTTTATTTGGCCCTTGCGAAGGAGGCCACGGCCTTGGCAGCAGAACCAGAGAACAGCGACAAAGGTATTTAAAGCTTCCTGATCCAGGCCAGTGGGTCAGATCTCACAGTTCTCTCTTTCTCAAAGAAAAAAGGGAAAAAAGTTAGAAATTTTGTTTTATAATTAAGAAAACACTAATGTCTGTCTAGGAAACAAATGTGGTTTATGTGATTTTGTTGCTTCTGCAGCCGATAGAGGCTGAAGTGTCTCAGCTGTGATTTCTGATGTGAGCAGGGGTGTGAACCTGGAGATTCCAGTTCCACGTTCAAACCTTTGAACCACTTCAGCATCCAGTGCCTGCAATACCTGTGCAGCCACTCCTCTGACTGCTACAGACTGCTGGCTAAAATGCTTGAGTTCAATTAATAAAGCAACTCCTTTCATGAAACACTTAAGGAAATTTCTAAACACGGATATTCCCAATCAGCAGTAAAGCCTGACCCTTGTGTACTTTCAAGACATTCACTGTTAGAATTGTGGCCAGCTTTAGCATAAACAAAAATCATCCTGGAGGGAGCCTTTCCAGGGGCCAAAGATGGGTTATTTGAAAGGCTACGGCCTCTGTGCGTTGTATCAGAAAGCAATCTGAGTAATTCCAGTGTTTTATCCCTCCTGCTCCCACCATGCCTACTTTTCCATTCCGCTGGCAAATGGATTTCATATTTCATTTCACACGCACCCCATCTGCACAACAATAATTTGTGTACCTTTCAGCTGACTTTATGGAGTGAACTGGTTTAACTTTTCCCCAGGAAAAGGCATCATAAAATGAGGTGTTGGTATGCCGTGTCCAAGTGTTTTTCCTCAGAGCGAGCTAGAGCTTTTCCTGCTGGCACCAGGCTCTGATAAGAACAGGGCTGAGATTCATTTCAGATGTAACCTAGAGGAATTTGTTTCCCTCCACGGAATTTGTCCTGCTCAGCACTGCAAATGTTTTTCAGCACTTTACACACTTGAAATAATCCAGTGGTATTGTTGGCTCAATTATTTATCTAATACACCAGAAGAAATGGTTTGATCTTCTGTAAAAGGGCCACATTCTTTGTTCTCTTGATTGCTGCTATTGAATAATGATGCTTTTCTAAATTCTGTGCTTGTCTTGTAGCAAATATTGACTGCAAATTTTGATATTTCTGATTAGCAGAGAAGCCTTCACAATTAGGTGGAAATACAGGCTAGAAAAAGCTTGGCTTTCCAATCAAGAGATGTTCACAGTGTTAGACTTTTCTCCTTCCTGACAAAATGCTGGGTTTGGTTTTGTTGAAATTTGTAATAGTTGAAAAGATTTTACAGATTCATGACTCAGAAGAGCAAATTTCTTATATGAATAAGGTGGTGTTTTTCTCTTCTTTAAAAAAAACATTTTAAAAAGAAGACACAAACTTTCATCCACTTCCTTTGTTGTTTGTTTTTTTTTTCTGTTCTTCAGATATATTTCCATAGCATGATGTAAAATCTAAATATCAGGGATTCTTTCCAGCCTTAGATAACAAACATTTTTCAAAATACTCCGAGGGTTTGCTGGTTCCCTGAGCACCTCATACCTCCGTGTGTGAAATGAGTGGTCTCCTGTTAGCCTTACCCTTACCCATATCTTTGATTAAAAAACCCAACTAACTGTAAATGGATTAAAGGCAGCACAGGGATAACCTTGTTTGCTAAGTCAATAAAACCCTAAATTGAAAGGATTCTAAATCTATGAAATATTTACTGACATGTTAATGTTATCCCTGCTATTTCCAAGCGCACTCGGAGCATTTCCTGTCATGTTAATTAAATGTTTCTCGTTCTATTTCTGCCTCTTAGGCCAGGTGGCTGCTAAATCAATCCAAACACGAGGCTGGGAGGGGGAAGCTACAGGGGAAGGATTTAGGATTTGCCTGCCTCACTACAGCTCACAGTAGAGAGGGAATTGTCCTGAAAAGAGACATTGATTCACCTCTGGAGCAAATAATCAGGGATCCATTACCTTTAAGGAGCTCTCCCACTTTACTGAGGCTCTTGTCCCATTGATCTTTAAACAGGAACCTTTTTGGAGAATTATTTTCTCACTCTGGTTTAAATTTGAACCCATTTTTATTGCATTACCTAAAATCCTTCCTTTTTCTTTTTTTTTTTCCCCAGCAGTAGTTAGTTTTGTTTTGTTGTCCTTAAGAAGGAAAGCAGTTTTCTTTTCTCCTCTATTGCATTTTATTTGAAACTGTGGTTTCCAGGGCCAGCAGCCAACTCAGCAGTTGACTCTTAGAATGGAGATTTGACTGGAATTTATGGAAGAAATATAGGTGTGAGGCCTGTGAGCAAGGGCTGCCTGGGCCTGGGTTTATAACAGCCCCCTTTGTCCTGCCTGCCATGGAAGTTGGGCACAAAAACACATGAGATTGCTGAGATGGAGAGAAACTGGATGTATTTGAGCACAGAGGGAAAAAGAGGATTAAAAAAAAAGGGACCTTTGGATATAACTTTTAAATGTGCAGAAAAAGCAGCTTTTTTTAAGGCCTCTGAATCTTTTAATGCCTCTGTCTTGGAGCTGGCTGGGCAGGAGCCCTCCTTGTACCAGGGATTGTTGGAATTGCACCTTGCTCTGGACACAGAAGGGCCCAGACTCCCCTTTTCTGCTTTAGAAATTCAAAATCCTCCCATTAAAAAACAAAACAAAACAAAACAAAAACTCTATGGCATTTTTAATTCAACTTTCTGTTACTCGTGCCTGCATTGGAGAGGCGGGAAGGCTTTTCCAGCCGTCCTAAACACTTGCCCCTAAAACCTCTTAAAATGCAGTTGCTCTTTACTTCGGTGGCACTCAGAAATGTGCTGAAGATGTGGCAGCACAAGGATAAGGGCACAATCCACCTCCTCTGTTCTGAAAGGTGGCAGAGCTTGACAGCACATTCAGAAAGATCTTGGCAGATCTCTGAGGCCTGTCTGCCTCAGAGCCAGGCTTGCAGAGCTGTAGGATGAGAGTTGTCACTTCCTCCTTCTCTCTACCCACCTTTTCGTTTGAATAGAGCTCAAAACAGGGGAGAATTCAGAGACCTGACAGCATCCTGATTTAGTGACTGCAAAATGTCCTTAAGGTTCACTGATATTGGAGTTCGCAGAGTGGAATCACAGACTGCCCTGCCAGGTGACAAATGTGCCCCTGAATGACCAAACCTAACTGCTGTTATTCTTCCTGAGAAATTCTTCTAAGGCTTGTCCACAGTTCACTTTTGTCTATATTTTGATTTTTTTTTTCTTTTCCAAAAGTATTCTGTATTCTCATCTATGAAAGAGAAAAAAGCTACTTTAAAACTCAACCCAGGCTATGGCTGTTCATATTCATATATTTGATGAAGGCTAATGTGAATCCCATTAACCTGGCCTGCTCAGTGTACCCAGTGCCCTCCAGCTTTGTCAAAGCCACTGATCTCCGTCTCCTTCACATCCACACTGGAGCATGACTTAACTCAGAGATTCATTAAGGCAGGAATACAGCTCCTGACAAGTGCTAAACGCATCTCACATCTAGCAGCATTTGTCAAAAGTCTTTTCTCATTAGGCTCAATTTGGGTTTTACAAGAAGTTCCCTTGGAGATGCTGGCTGTTCTCATCTTGCAGCAGCAGTAAATAGTATAATAGTCTCTTAATTGATCCCTGGGGGACTGCAAATGTGCAGAATTGCTGCTTTGTGAACTGGGTTCTCCCAGGGACAGGAGCTCTTGGGTAAGTTTAGGGCTGTGTGGTGAACACACCGTTTGTTTCTGAGCTTCTGTTCGATTTGGCTCCAAATGCAGAGAGCCGCAAGTTTTGCTCCGTGCTTGTACAAGGAGTCAGAGAATCCCAGAAGTGTTCAGGTTGAAAGGGATTGAGGATTACACAGTTCCAACTCTCGTGCCGTGGGCAGGGACACTTTTCTCTAAACCAGGTTGCCTAAAGCTGCATCCAGACTGGCCCAAAGCATTTCCAGGGATCCCGGGGCAGCCACAGCAGCCTGTGCCACGGCCTCATCACCTTCACAGGGAAGAATTTTTTCCTACTCTCCCATCTAAACCTCCTCTCTGTCAATTTGAAGCCATTCCCCCTCGTTCTGTCACTCCAGACCCTTGTAAAAAGTCTCCCTCCATCTTTCTCGCAGGTTTCCTTTGGGTACTGGGAGGCCAAATTAAATCACCCCAAAGCTTCTCTTCTCCAGGCTGGACAATCCCAGTTCTCTCAGCCTTTCTCTCTAACCAACTTGGTGAACTCATTTTCCTTCAAAAGCTCTGACGAGGACACTGAAGGATGAGGCAGAAGGAGCAGGAACAAGGGGGAAAACAACCTGTGGCACAGACTCTATTTCCACTTCCCTCCTTGAATGGAGAAAGATTTTTTTCTCTGGCCCAGTCTCTCCCTTACGTTTGAGCAGATACTGCTCGTTATCTTCTCTACTGCCTACAGCGGGTGCTCTGTGGTGCTCAGTGCATGTTTATTTAAGAATTGTTTGAGAGTTCCTCTTTGGAAACCCATTAGGAACTATTCACACCGCGTTAAAACTCGGGAGACGTTAAATTTCACATAATGCTTCCTGCAAAGCTCTGGCACCTGGCCTGTGCTTCAAGAAAGAGTTAAGCAGGGAATACACATGGCAAAAGAGCATGCATAAAGCTGTCCCCACCTTTCCCTTTGCAGTAACAAAACACAGAGCCCTTGAAGGGGAAACTCAAGAAAGTCATTCAAAAACAGCTCTCTCATAACTTATCAGTGCCTTCCATATTATGCTGTACAGGTGTCACTGTGTAATCCCCCACTCTCTCAACAGTTTTTATACCGAACTGGGGATGTAAAAGGTCCATCTGGATTTCCTCTGGCTTTTCCTCCCAACATTATTCAGTCTCTGTTTCTTCAATCTTTGCTAAGCTGGTGGAACGTGCCCTAAAATGTCACTTACAGCACTTTTCATATTCTACACTGAAAAAAAAAAATAATGGAATAGAGTTTGCAATTCAGATCCTGCCACTGACAGACATTTGCTGAGGCAAAGCCAGGAGGTTCAATATAGAAGCTGTACAGGGCTGTAAATTCCTAATCCATTGATGTTGTGCCACCCTTAAATGGGAGAAGAAAAGAAGCAGCCCTCGGCTTTTTGGAGCCCATGAAATCAGGGGTGATCATGGTGCTTCTACAGCGGCTTCTTCTACGTGTGCCACTTAAACTCCAGGTGAAAATCCAGCTCCTTGGCCTTTGAATTGATTCCTGAGTGAGAGGCGCTAATTTTATTTTCATGTATTAGTGCCTCTGTGAATGCTGGCACAATAATTCACAGTAATTCAATAGAGATCTATTAATGATGATTTACAGATTATTTCATTTACTGAATTACATTCTCTCTTTGAGACATCATGGTTTTTCTTTCCACAGCAAAGCCAAGCAGGAGCAAAGCAGAGAAGAGAAGAGCAGAGAGACAACTAAAAACCACAATTCACCAGTCCAAGACAAAACTCAGCAATACCTCAGGAGGCACCAGGTACTGTAGGTTTTATATTAGCAGCAGTCTCCAAAAATCCTACTTTTGCTGTTTGACTCCCATTCCTCTTTGTGGCTCTACACAGTTAATAATGAGTTTGAAACCAGGGTAGGATATTAAGAACTTTAGAAAGTTCTCCTTACATTTTTTCGTTTCCTTCTCTCTCACCATTGTCACAACCAACACCTTTTTCCATCCTAAAAAAAAAAAAAAAGGAGGGGGTTGAGAATAAAGTGCTACAGATGTTTCCACAGTATAGTCTTGATACATTTCTTATCTTTCATGTAAGTCCTTGAACTCTAGATTATTTTGTGTCTTGTCATGTTTAGCCCTGCTGCAGTGCCTTCCAGAGCAAATTCTGAGTGTGTTAATTAGAGCACGTGCTCTGGTTTTCTTTCCATCACAATTTCGTGTGATTAGAAAATAGGATCAGCCAATATAATCCGATTAGTTCCCTGCTCCTGCTGATGAACCGTGGTGTTTCCCTGGACATCTCAGTGTCTGAGCAGGCTCCTTGCTCCTGGAAGGACAGACTGTCACGAGAGAGATTGTTTTACCACTCACTGAAATTTAACCTGTACACATAACAGACTCCCATGAGAAGCCATGAAAATCAGTCTCCACGCTGGGATAATGTCAAAACCAGGTTTGAGTTTCAAACTCACCAATGAATCAAGAAGGGTGAGAAATTATGTCTGAGGAGCCATTTCCTTCAAGCCTTGTTGTTGCACAGCAACGAGGTTTCTTGCAGTATATCTGTAATTTTTACTTCCTTCGTGAAATTAATCAAGCGTTTTCACAGAAGCATTTCTCATGCATTTAAAGGTTTGGAGTTTTTGGGGTTCTTTTCACTGCAACTTTTAGTGTGATGAAAAAGAGGGAGAACAAATTTTCCTCAAAACTTTCCACATCATTACATTTATTAAAATTTTGGTGTACAATTTTAACTAAAGTGAAACAATATATTTCTGAAACAGCTCTTCCAAAGTAACAGAAAGGAAAGTGCTTAAACACATTGTGTGAGCATCTCTTGCTTTGCACACTCTTCAGAAACTCACATTGGCTCAAAAGAAGCACTGGTGTGTTATCTATGCCTTAAATAATACATGTGTTTCTTTCCCAAAAATGTTTTGCCTTGGTCTTATGGTTCAGGATTATTGCTACAGTAATAGTAGTTATTTTGGGTAACAGCTGCTGCTGTTGATAAGAAGTCTTTGTATGAGGGCAATGTATGTAGAGGTTGGGTGTTTTCTCTCTTTTCAATTTCAACTTCTTATCCAGCTTCTTTACTGGTAAGGCCTTGTCCACTTGGAATCCCAGAAAAGCATATTTTTGTCCAGGCTTCTTTTCTCTGCTGAGCAGCAAGGAACAGCTGCTAGGGAATTCTAACCCAGAGTGAAAGTGGCTTGACTCCCTCCCCGCCTCCCTTATTCCTCCCAAGAAGAATTACTTTGCTTTGAAAGCACACTGATTATTCTGGAATAAAGTAATATTCCAGATATAATGTTCCCAGGGGATGGGGGTGTGCTGAAGCTACCACTGCAGGATACTGCTACAGTTACCCCAGTTAATTTTCCTATTCAACTTCTCTTGCTTTGAAAACAAATCCTTTCCACTCCAATTTTAAAGAATCAAATGATTGTGAGCAGGTGAAGAGAGGGAAAATGGAAGTATTTCATTCTAACAAGAAACCTGGCAGTTTTTTGAGTTACATCTCATAAAAGTGGGAGTTAAGAGTTTGCCTCAGTCATCAGCTTGAAAGGCATTTTTCTTTTCTCAGGAAGTATCAGCTCCTTGTGATAGAATAAATCAAGAGTGAGGGAATCAGTGGAACTGTTGGGGAAGATTTTGAAGGGAGGGTCAGAGCAGGGCCCAGGCCCAGCAATGGCCCCAGATCCAGGGCAGGGACTGATCCCAGCAATTCCCTGCACAGGAGGCACAGCTCCTGCCCTGGGCAGTGCCCAGCTCTGAGCAGAGACCAGAGGGGCTGTGGGGTCTCCCTGGCTGGGAATATTCCAGAACATCTGGACACAATCCTGTGCCCTGGGGTGGCCCTGCCTCAGCAGGGAGGTGGCACCAGTGACCCACTGTGGTCCCTTCCAGCCTGAGCCATCCGGGAATTCCATGGGTAAGAATTTCTTACTCAACCCATAAAAGGTGTGACAGCAGAAATAAATGGGGTTAGATGACCATGAGTGGAAAATGCCAATTATCGGTATAATTAACCTCTGATTATTTTAAAATATGTGAAGTTTTCCACACAGAAGCCGTGGGACAGGGCAGTAACAGCCCTGTAGGTCAGAGTCACCTTCAAACTCAGAGTGTGACTTGTAGGTGCTGCCTGCTGGATTCTTCGAGGTTTGCTCTTCCCGTTTTTGTGCCATGACAGCACTGAGAGGTTTGGAGGTGCCAGCACCACAAGATGGTGCTGATGGCTGGCTGGCCACCTTCTCGGCTGGGACAGAGGTCAGGCAGGGGGAATTCTCCTGCAGGCAGGCGTGCAAACGATGCATCCACGGGGAGAGATCAGCCAGAGGCCTTTCGTGCTTCTGAGACCTCGACTACACCAGCGCTGAGGAGAGATTGCCAGGTACGCCTTGGAAGCAGAACAATGACCCATAATCTGGTGTTTCTGAAAGGTCCTGAGCATTGGCTCCAACTCAGGTAAGGAGCAGCAAGATGTTAAATAGCCTGTCAGCTCCCAGAGTCAGAAGACTGCTTAATTTCATGCATTTGGGGGTGGGTTTTGAGCACGCTGCTCTGATTCCACTGATCTCCATACTTTTGCTTCTTCCTGTCCCCCCCAGCCCCCCATAAATTGGATTAAAGGCTTGTATGATTGATGCACGCAGTAGGTTGAATTCATCAGGCAGAAGATTGGGGTCAGAAGGAATTTCCATTAGAAGCAAACTGGAAATGATCTGGGGAAGCCTGGAGGAGGAGCTGAGGGGGAAGCAAGAGGGGGCTGAACAAGGAAATACTTCTCTGGAGCATTTGGAATGGATCACTCTCATATTCAAATTAAAAGCAAAGCAATCTGACATTGCAATTTGGGTGACTTGATTCCAATACGGTTCCTGAGGAAGTCCAGAATTCTTTCTTAAGTCTTGCAATACAGCATGGAGATGCCATAATTTCAGGTCTGATTTTGCTGAGGGAAAGAAAATGTCAGGATCTGGAAATGTGCATGGGGAAATTAAGACAGGAGGCACTTCTGTTTTATCTATTTCCGTGGGAAGCAGAAAGCTCTAACCACTCCTCTTAATGGAAAGTAAAGGGAGAAATAATTTGGTTTTAATTTTAGATCATTGCTTACATAGTTTTGGGGTTTTTTTTTCACACCAGATATCCCTCTAGCCAGGCAAGCCTTAAATAAAGACACAGCCTTTAATTGCTTTAATCATGTCCCATTTGTTTGAAAGAGTGATGCACTGACATAACACTAGGAAGTACTTGCTTGACATGGTTCATTCCAAATCGTGATCACAAAAGATTGATAATAGTTTTAATAGTTTAGGGTGTTTCTTTTTTTTTTTTTTCTCTTGCATTTTCCACAGTCATTGGGGAATTCCCACCAGGATGCTTCCTGGACACCCCAGGGACCAGTCTGGCTGGAATTTCTGTTGTATTTTGCACAGCACATGGTGAGTGCTTCATATAAATGACCTTTTGCATCTGTAGCATGTGGAGGCAGGGGTTAGAAACAAGCTAATACTTGTTTGATATTATTACTTGTGTTATCACCATCTGGTGCGCAGCTAAAAAAGTACCTAAAATGATTCTGTTACCACCTGGCATTTTCTGGCAGAGCAAAATGTTGGATTTGGCCCACAGAACTGCAAAGTGAGAGTTTAAACACATCTTGAGGCTCAGCTAATGCTGCACCATCTGAAATGGCTTTGATACTGTGTATGCACCTCCAGT
The DNA here is from genome assembly GCA_013400315.1 of Bombycilla garrulus. Taxonomy (NCBI): domain Eukaryota; kingdom Metazoa; phylum Chordata; class Aves; order Passeriformes; family Bombycillidae; genus Bombycilla; species Bombycilla garrulus. The sequence goes on along the minus strand of VXBU01012597.1, from coordinate 131,504 downwards.
GGAAAACCTAGAGGGGGGAAAAGAAAAAAAAATTAAAAGCAAAAAATAGATTTGGAACTCTAAAAATCTTACTGGTTTTAATATATCTGCAGAAGGAATTTAAGTAAACAGAAACATAGTAAAAGTAGAAATTGAAAAGGATGCAGCGCACTTAAACCAAACAGTACCAAACATTGGCTGGTTTATCTCAAAAATACAATAAATTGGGGGCTGATGAAACCAAAGAGCTCCGTTTACAGATGAGATTAAGCAGTCAGGACAAATTTATTACTTTTGGATTAAAAGCAATCACGCAGCATCTGTAATCAACAGAAGAAAAAGCAAATGTGATGCTCGTGATCAGGGAGAAGCTGAATTAATTGCTACATGTGTTTGTGCACCCTCAGCGTCACCAATCACTCCTGACACACAGGTATCAGGGCACAGATGTTATTTTTTTCCAGTATTTCTGCCCACACATACACGCACTTTTGTTTTCTGAACGTTTTGAAATGAAAAAGTCCCTTCTGGCCAAGGCAGTGTTGAGGAGAAAAAGGGCAGCGCTTTATTTTCAAGTCTGATAGGAAGCCAGTTTGGGGACATGACTGCAGCAGATTCTGCTGTGAACTCGGAGACCTCAGCTGTGGAATGAATCCATCGCATTCCTCAGCCCCCTCCTCAGCACAGGGGAAGGGTGGAGCTTTGCTTGCAGCATCCCTGGCAAAAAAAATCCTCTTGGAGCAGCTCCCTTTTGGCTCTGGGGAGAAGGCCCCAGCAGCGAGGAGCAGCAGTGCTCAACAAAAATGCAGAAGTTCAGTAATCAAAGCTGGAAAATGGGCTGATGATCACTGCCACACATCTTAGAGACACTGTAGTGTCGTGGTGGTGGAAGTTTTCAGGGAGATTCACAGTCCCACACTTGTGCTGTAAATTAACACATCTGATATTCTTCATGGTCCCTGCTCGGCCTCTGTTAGTACCAAGATGTACTGTGTAATAAGTAGAAATCGATGGTGAATTTAAAGAAGGAAATGGTTTGTTTTGCTTCTTTAGCTCAAAAGTGAATGAGCTGAAGTTTATGTTAATATTGTACCATGGTTAGCATTTCTCCAGTGAGGGGCCAGCAGACATAAACAAATGAGTTCTGCCCAAAATTAAGTTCAGCAGGTAACTATTAGAGAGTTCAGATTTTCCTACAGAGTTGACACTTCTGTTATGGAAATTGAGAACATAAATGCATAACTTCTGTGGAATTCGTGAATCTGATTTAAATCTCTGTGATTTATTAAGAGCTGGAAATTGAAACTTTTCTGCTGAGTGGCTTATTTTGATTGGTGGTGTGAAATTCCCTCCCTCGGTTTAGAAACTATTTGAAAAATGTAAGGTAGAAAAAAGAACAGGTTGGGCTTGACAAGAAGCAGCCCATTGAACTGTGATTCTGTAGTGATAAAATTAGGATACACATCAGAAGCACTGAATGAATTACCTTTTAAAATTGGTTTTATGTCATGTCCCGTTACTGTCTGTGACCAGATCACTGAGGGGAAATCCTTGTTTGAAATGGTTTCACTGAGGTGAATTACAGATAACTTGGAGAAAACTCTCCGGTTTTCTTGAAAAACCTCTCATGTGGAATACACAGCAACTTTTTAGTTGGACTTCTTTGAGAAACTATGTAAAAATAATACTGCTGGGAGAGAATTTGGATGACTGTAAAGGGGGATTTGAAGAAAAATTGAACCCCAATACTTGGGTATGAACCAGGTCCTGTAACCCAAGTGACAAGATTTGCTTATGGACTGAATTAATTGCTGTGAGTCTTCAGTGGGCCAGGTGCCCAGGAAGGCCAATGGAATTCTGGCTGGGATCAGGAATGGTGTGGCAGCAGGAGCAGGGCACTGAGTGTCCCCTGTGCTGGGCACAAATCCTGTGTCTGTGTCCAGTTCTGGGCTTCTCACTCCAGGAGAGACCCTGAGGGGCTGGAGCGTGTCCAGGGAAAGGAACAGAGCTGGGAAGGGAGAGGCTGAGGGAGCTGGAAAGGGGCTCAGTCTGGAGCAAAGGAGGCTCAGGGGTACATTCTGGCTCTGCACAACTCCCTGAGGGAGGGGACAGCCCGGGGGGATTTGGGATCTGCTCCCAGGGAACAGGGACAGGAGGAGAGGGAACGGCCTCAGGCTGGGCCAGGAGAGGCTTAGAGTGGAGATAAGGACAAAAATTCCTCACAGAAAGGATTGTCAAGCACTGGAAGGAGCTGTCCAGGGGAGCTGTGGAATTACCATCCCTGGAAGTGTTCTAAAAACGCATGGATGTGGTGCTGAGGGACATGGGTTAGTGGTGGACTTGGCAGTGCTGGGTTAATGGTTGGACTCGATGACCTTAGAGGTGTTTTCCAAACTTTATGATTCTTCTGGAGGTTCTGGAGCCCAGTTTACTTTTATGTGCTATACGAACCAAGCACAGAGGGGGAGATGTGCTGCTCTGAGGGCGCTGGCAAGGCTCACACGCCTCAGTTTGCTTGGATAGAGAAGCCCAGTCCTGGATCCATGGATTTCACAAACTCCCAGGGCAGGAGGGGAACTGGTGGAAAGAACTGCAATCCACAGGTTTGAGAAATGGCCTCAGGCTATGATCTGAGCTGGTGAAACCCTCAGCTGCTCACAGCAGTGGAGTTGGGGATCTGCAGCAGAGATTTCAGGAGTGGGGCCTGAGTTCTCCACACAGCACAGCAGGGAAATCGGGAGCAGTGTTGGGAGTTGAACCCAGATTTCCTGAAATTCCACTCGGCCCCTCAGCCAGGCTGTACCTCCTCCTGCAGAGAGAAAATGTTACCTGAAAATAAATGCTACCCCAAAATAAATCCACATTTATGTAAGTTAGTATTGTATCAAGAATGCATTGAACATTTATTGAATTACTATTTACTTTTGTTGTAATGGACGCTTTTACAGGGTTTTCTACCAACACAACACATCTTTAACCCCACAGTGAAATGGTTTCTGGCCATAATGAGGTCAGAATTAATGAGGGGCAACATGGCCCAAAATTCTCCATTTAGCAGCAACTCTCAAACTTCTTGAAGAGTTACATTCAAGCAAGCTAAAAAATACACTGAGCAAACAAGGGAAACATTTTGAAAGATAACATATTTCAAATACTAGCAGATGAAGCACTTATTGTGAAAAAAGAAAAAGCCTTAGGAGTAAAATAAAGAAAAAAAATGCAGTTTGTTATACCATAATTATATTATTGCCTCAGAACAATCAATCTATTTTCTTTCTGAGAATATTTCCAAGCAGTTGTTTCTGAGCAATTTTTCTTCATATGAATAATCAGTCTTTTGAAGCATGACTCCAGTGTAAGGTCAAAGTTGTTTTTTATATTCTCCAAGCAGCTGAATTGCTTTCTGCTTATGTAATACAGATGTCAAGCTGTTTGAAATACTTGTGCACTTCAGTGACTTGTAAGAAAAAGAAGCAAGAACTTTCTACAGTACTTGATTTTGTCAATTTGAAATTTCGTTTCTCGTTTTAAATGGATTCTTAAACCTCACGTTTGTGGGAATCCCTTCCATCTTACAAACAAAATACAGTAATGGCTGAGTGTTCAGCAATGACTTTTGATCAGGATTTAGCTGTGCTCAAAGTGGGGTGACAGCATTCCTCAATTTTTTAGTGAGAAAATTTCAGACGAATTGGGGTCTTATCTGAAATACCTTTGAATCTGACAGGCAATTGCAAGTTTGTTTTTCATCTTGTGAAACACCTACAGGTCATTCTGCTCTGCCAAGAGTGAACTTTGGGTCCTACTGAGGCCGTGTAGGTTATGTAAGTTTTGTCTTTTAGAAGGCATGATAATTATGACAAGATGAGGGATAATAGGAACATGTGTTTGTCATGTTTGAGCAGGGGTGGGTGGGAGAGGAGGGCCACGTTATAGAGGCCACATCCATGGATTTGGTGTGGAAGCTTTGGAGCTTGCCTGTAATAAATCAAATTTACCGCACAGCTTCTGAGGAGGGGCTTGTACAGCCCTGGTGTGCTGGGACAATGTGAAAATAAATGATCAAAAGGCCTAATCAAACATAATTATGGCTATTGTGAGGGCTGCAGAGCCAGCCCCTGGCAAATTGCCACTTCACAGTGGTCAGGCTGCTCCAGTCACACAGAACTGGACTATTCACTGCATCACAAGGCATTGCTGGCTCAGCTTCCCACCAGCCCCAGGATCTTCACACAGTTGTCTGCTGGGCTGTGTAAAAAACTCTAAATGCTGCAGTAAGACAGTAAAAGTAATGAAATTCTAGAAAAACTGAACGAAGAAGTCATCCAGAATCTCAGATGCCAGTGGATAGAGCTGGGAAAAGCAGGTAGAGCCACAGAGCTTTCAGGTAGACAAAAAAATAAACCCCAACCACCTCATTTTCCATGACTAAAATGCACCATGCATTTTGTGAATTTTACATCCGCATTCAGTGACCTGTTTTGGTGGTAATAATTTGATTTAAATAACACAATTGTAAATGACACCTTCTCAAGAGAGCTTGTGCAGAAGGTTGATAAATTTAATTTCAACAATCACAGAAAATCAAGTTGTTTTGGTGGTCTTTGATTCATCTTTACCTTGTCTTCCTCTCACCAGGACTTTGATAGTAAATTAAGGAATTTGAATTTTTCAGTGTTGTAAGCTGCTATTATATAGCTCAAAATGCATCTTCAGTGGTACACAAATTATCCCCTTTAATCAGAAGAGCTTCATTTCATCACAAAGAAACTTATTTAGCAAGGTATGTACTCACAAAAACACCTACATTTGGTAGCTGAACTGGAATTAGGTCAGAGCATCCGAACCATCTTTATCCACTTTGGACAAATGCAAACCCTTTTTCATTTTCCTTCGAGGACATTTCTTTGTTAAGCAGATTTATTGATAAACTGCTCAATGGGATTTTGTTACTTTAATATTTTCATCTATGGAGGGACACGGCGGAAGAACAGCCTAAATTAAACTGAGCCATCAGGAAAGAATTGATTAAAACTAAGGTGATACAAATGAAAAAGAATTTATGCTCAAGAGGTGACAGAAGTAACAATTTAGGCGTTGATTTGAGAAGTTTTGGGTTTAAGAAAACCCTTTAGCCCTACAAAGGGAGAAGGCAGACTCTGATGTTGCCAGGAACAAGAGCAGAGAGAACATAAAAACTTAGGAGGATAACAAGAAGGATAATATTTGAGTCAAAAATCTCATTAAAAGAAGAAAACTGGGAGGGGAATGGAAACACAGAGAGGAGCATGTTTTTCTCTTCAAAGCAAACAAAAAGTTAATACAATATAAAAGGATTTTAAAAAGTATATGCTGAAGAAAGGCCAAAATTTTAAAGGCAACTTATGTTCCCATATTTATGAGACTGTATCACTAATACAATTTGAGCAGGGATGTTTCCCACTAAAACCCAAAACTTTAAATGATAGCTCTTCAGAATGTTTTCCAGTGCTTTATGTTTCCTGTAATGGAAAATGTTATCCTTCATTAAAAGCCAGCTCGACTGTCAGTATTTTCCATCATCCTCTATTTTCTCCTAGGCCTATATTATAATTTAACAGCATTCTTGATCTTCTTTTTCCCATCACAAAAACTACACCAATTTTCCCTTCTATGTTTTCATCAGTATGGAAAAGGCTCCTTTTGTCCGTGTGGAGTCCAAACCAGAAGAGTTGCCAAAAACTCACAGAAGTACAAAAAAGAGAGGTAAAAAAATGATTGCTTTGTGCTCATCTCCCTCCTCAAATCAAACTGCCAGTAGCAATGTGCACCTTTGTGAAGTCTTGCCCCAAATATCTCTGTCTGGGACTCCCACGGGTTCTGTTACTGCTCCCTAATCCTATTGAAGCATCATCCCATAAACCCCAGTTCACAGAAATTCCCCACTGCCTTAAGTGCAAAGAGGATCTTTGCTTTTGGAAAGACTCAGAGCTGCCTTTTGAGGGCCTTCTGTGGAAAATTCTACTTGCTCAGGTTTAGGCACCTGCTGTAGGAGATCTGACCTTAACCAACTGGTGGGAAGAAAAATAAACCCTAAAACAAAAACAACAAACCAACCAAACAAAACCAGCAAAAAACCCCAAAATATTACATTTCTTCATCTATTTCCTGGCTGACCTGGGGTATTCTTTGTGGATCCTTAGAGTTTATATGGGTTCAGAAAGCAGCTGGGTAAAATCCTGGAATAAAGAGCTCACTAAAGCAACAAGAACATTCGTGGAGTGTTAGAATATTTCTCAACTACAAATTGCCAGAGGCTGAAAGTGAGTCCTGGGGGAAGGAACACCCATTATCATGGTCCTTCCTCCATTAGTCAGAATAAAAGATAGAGCTTTGCAGGAAGATTTGCTGTGATCTAGGAAAACAATTGTTTTGTAAGAGAACTTCACCAAATGGTGACAATTTGCACGAGGGGAAAAAGTCTGGATCGAGTAATCTGACCCTTTCCCATCTCTACTGAATTTTAGAGGTTTTAGAGTTGCCTGCTTTCACAACTTTCAATCTTCTAGCGTAGTCCCTTGAACCTAAAACAAAAACATGATCATTACCATTTTTGATCATTTCTAGAGACAATCAGCAGAGAATCCTGTGGGTTTCCTTGTTTCGGGGTTGGTGTCTAAAGGAGCCTTTTGGGGACAGCAGCCCCCGGCAGAAGTGTGCCATCTGCCACTCTCTGACCAGTTTTCCTTTTCACCCGCTGCTCTGCTCACTCGTCCCTCCTGCTGTCACACGGAGAAATGTAACACCGGCTCAGAACAGAAGGGAAAAGAAGATGCTCACATGACCATTTTCTTTTCTGCCTTTCATTCATTCAGTGCATGGAGCAGGAATAGAATTCATCTCTGCTGGCTGGAGATCTCTTCATTCCTAGATTAGCTCAACTGGTTTATATTTTATTCACACAGTTATTTCCAAGGCTTAGCTAGATTAGTCACCTGTGTTGGTGTGTTTGAGTCACTGACATTTGTCCAGCTTTTGTTATACATAGGGAGGTGAAAAAAGAAAATTAATATTAGAAAGTGTCTCTCAGGAACTAAAAAGAGGCTGCAGAGTGTATTAAGTTACAAGAAGCCTTCTAAGGAGTTTTAGGATTTCTGTTAAGTTGACATACATGAAGTGTGCCAGTCCTTTTGTCTTCCAGAGAGCTAACGTGATTAAGCTTTTTATCTGGCATGCCTTTTCACTAGAGAATCTGCATGAAATCCCCCTAAACTCTCTTCATGTCTTTCCAAAAAATAATATGAGCTTTTTTACTGTCTGGAATGCGTTTTCATTTTCTAAGTGCTTTTCAAGGTTGAAACGAAGAAAGTTTTGGTTACAAATGCAAATCTCCAGGAATGAACTCGGGTGAGTAGCCTGAAGACCCACGTCTGGCATGTCCTTTTGAAACCCGAGGCCTTTCTTACCCATTTCATCCTAGATGCTGCTTTTGAATCCTACAAAGTGAACTTCTTCCCTTTGGCAAAGTCAAACTGATAAATGATGTCACTGAAATGAAACCCTAGCACGTGTGAGCATGGAATTTCTATTACTGCCCTCTTTAACTTCAAGGGGTTTCTTTTTCTAGCAGAGCCAGGAATGGATCCACACACTGTACGAGGGAAAGTCAAAACTGTATGTTCTGGATTCTCTCCTGTGAGTGGATTTGTGCATGAAATCTCGTGATTAAAGGCCAAACAGAGAATTTGGGTAAAAACTGGATAAGCTGGCTTTTAGCAAATGCAATCTGTCCTTGCTTGAAGCAGTGCACCTGAAGAGCACAGTCAGATATCCATTGCTGGCAGGGGTTTTCAGATGGAGGGGAGAGGCAGATGGAGAATCCCAGAATCCCAGAATGGTTTGGGTTGGAAGGGACCTTCAGGATGATCCAGTGCCACTCCCTGCCATGGGCAGGGACAATTCCACTGTCCCAGGCTGCTCCCAGCCCTGTGCAGCCTGGCCTTGGCACTGCCAGGGATCCAGGGGCAGCCACAGCTTCTCTGGGCATCCTGTGCCAGGGCTCACCACACTCACAGGGAAAAATTCCTTCCCACCATCCCATCTAAACTTGTCTTCTGTCAATTCAAAGCCATCCCCCCAGCCCTGTCCTGTCCCTCCCTGCTCCTCTGAATAATATCTGAGGAAGCAGAAGGCCTCAGCCTCTTACAACTCTGTGAATCGCTGTTCAGGCTGGGATCTTGTGCTTTGCCTTCCCTCACCATCCCATCACAAACAGCATTTTGGTGGAAGTGCCTGGACATCAAACTTCCTTGTGGTACTTGGAAACCTTGTTATAAAGGACTGAACTGAAATTCCAAAGTCTGTTGGAGGAGCGAGGAAGGAAAACTCCCAGCTTGCTACTAGATATGTTCCCACTGAAGCAAAGTTGAGCACCACAAGTGCTGGGGGAAGAGAAAAGCTTCAACCCAGAACAGAGCCCTGAGGTCAAACTGAAGAGAATATTCAGCCACCCTCCTAGCAGAGCATTGTCTGAACATGTCCAGTGCTTTATAACACTTAACACACTCTGTGTTCCAGAAGAATACCCTAAAGCTGAAATCTGTGCATTCAAATGTTCGCTGCACGTTTCATCTCTCGGAGTTTTGATCACCAACGTTATCTGTACTTCAGCAATGAATTTAGACAGAGCTAATCAGGCCATTCTGCAGTAAGCTTGGCCTTTAAAACCCTGAAGTGTGCCAGTCTAATTTTGGCAGTCAATTTTCCTCTTTAGTGCATTTTTACAATTTCTATTCAAACCAGCTCCTCAGATATACAAGTTCCCCAAATGCTGGTTCCAGTGTAAATTATCAGCCTTTCCACATTTAGGCACTGGAGATCAAGCTTTGCAAAACAGGCCTACATAAAAGAAGGATAAATAAAACTCTGGGAGTTGCAGAAAATAAACATTTATAACTTTATGTCTTAGCAGCATGGTGGGGTTAAGCAAGAAAATATTTTTGGAAACATTCTTTGCTTGGAAACGGAAAGAAACTGTCATTTCAGTCATACCTCAGGGGAGAAAGAGGAAAGTTTATTTCAAATATTCCTTTTGAAATTAGAAAATGCTATTTTCAAGCTGTTCCCTACCATTCTCTAATGTCTCTAATGTCCACAGGAGACAATTTATATGCTCCACTCTAAAATTGTTCTCCCTTTTTTTGGTGACCACAAATAACTGCAGCAGCATAGAGATCCTAGAGTTCTCCACAGATGCCTCTTGGGAGAAAGGGCCATTTCCTTACAGGCATTGGTGGCATCCAAAATACTCATGGGTGTAAAAAGAAGTCAGATTGCCCATGGATACCCTTTGGGCCAAAAAGAATGTTTTCTCATGTCCTTGTTTGGTTTGGGTTTTGGATTTTTTTGTTTGGTTGGTTGTTTGGTTTTTTTGAGCAAATAAGGTTTATCATTTAGAGGAAAGATGATCATTATTCTGTTAGTTCAAATTCAGATTGTGCTGGTTTGAAAGCAAAACCAGTGAGACTCCGAGTCAGAAAAACAATCTAACTGGAAGAAGTAAGAAACATGCAGTAGTACAAAATAAAAACAACCTCTGACAGAGTCAGAATACAACCTGACACCCCGCTAGTCAGGGTGGTGGCAGCAGTCCAGATGAACTGATCTTGCTGAAGTGTTGATCCTGTAGAAAGTTCTGGTAGCTCTTCATCCTGTGGAAACCAGTGGGTGAGGGAAACTGGTTCTGTCCCAATCCCAGATTATATCCTGGTGGGAATGCTTGGCTCCTCCCCCTGGAGCATCTCACAATGAGCTGATGTCATTAATGAGCCATGGGTGGGTCCTTAATTGCTCATTAAACACAAATGGCTCCTGAGGGAGTTATCCACGAGTCATTGATGGCCAAATAACAGGAGATAGTTGAGGGAGGAGGCAAGGTTTAACAGCTCATGAAGATGGAGATAGAATACAGACCTTCTGGCACATTTTACATTGTAACCTAGGACACAGGTTTTTTATTTCTTTATTTCACACCCATTCTAGATGTCAGGAATAACATACAGGTGACAATGATCGTATAAAATTCAGGTAGATTTAAAGACATCGCCATTGCAGGTTTCTGGTGTCAGTGACTTAAAATTTCTGTGATCGCTGAGTCAGAGCTTTCTTTTTTTTTTTTTTTTCTTTTTTTTTTATGTTTGATAAAGTGGTTTTTCTTTGCTGTCTTCCAAGAAAACATGATCCAAACCAAATATCCTCAGATTCCTTCAAAGTACTGATCTCTGCCATATCTGAGCGGCTCAAAGCAGAAAAGCAAACAGGTTTCAGTGATAAAATGACTGTAAATTATCAGTACTGGATGAGATATCTCTGTGTCCAAGAACAACTGTGACAAAACCCACAACAAGTTGTTGCATGGTTGGGTGATAAGTGTAGGTTCTTATTCTGTACGGGACAGGGTTTGTTCAGGACTGCAAGTCCTCAGCGCTGTGTTCTTACACAGGGGAGAAGAAAGCTCTTACGTCAATCAAACGGGCTGGGAGGGAAAATCAGTTCCTTTTTTCTGCGTAATCACCACAATCAATCACCAGAACGGTTCGCCCACATTTTTTATTGCTTCTTTATCACTTTCACGACAAAGACCTTTGCCATAAAATCTTCCTGTGCTGTATGAAGCCTCTGAATTTACCATGGCATTTCTCTGGCTTGTGCTGGGCAAATTTGAATGGAAAGGAACAGTCCTGCACAAGATCCTCTTCTTAATCTATGTCCAGTATTACAGAAGCTTGAACTATAAATTCTGGAACAAAAAGATAATGTTAGAAAATGGTGTTTCAACACTGCAAAATAAGACACAGCCAGGAAGCCACTGCACTTACTCCCAAGTGCTGCTGGCAAATGTGAAATCCAAGTCCAGCTGGATTTCACACTGGACAGTGCACAGAGCCAGGCGTGTTTAAACATCCCTGCTGGAATCAGAGCAAGAAGAAAGAAAAGCAGCAGTCAAGTACACTGATCCAGTAATTTCCATGCTTGCTTTGGCCACTGCTCTGCTGTGGTAGGTTTCTTCTTTGCCTCAGAGCTGAGACAATCTCCTACCATCTGTACAAGCACAGGGCCTGTTCAAAACAGGCAAACAGAACTGGGTCAGGAAATCTGAGGGCTAATGCAGCATTTAGGCCTAAGTCAAAATGAACTTTGGCTGAAGTGTACCCCCATTAGGCCATTTTCAAATTGTAGCACAACTGCTACCAACTTGGAGTTTTAATGACTAGAAATAGTTGTATACATACACAATGAAATATAATATTCAAAAAGAGCCAATACAGTTGAAATTTAATATCTTCAGAGTCTTAGTATTGCTCGGATATATATTTAATTAAGCAGAGAAAAGAAGAGAATCCACTCAATTTTCAGGGGAGCAAGGCTGTGAGGGTCTGAGGAAGAGGACATTAATTAGCCTGCTCAAAAAGATGGATCAGGCAGGTTTTGTATTTTGTGGGTTTGAAGGCTGTTACAGCTTTTGTGTCTGCAGTTTCTACAAGCACACGTGTAGAAACTCCTGTCTTTTCCATGCAAGAATCATCTTGTCAGCTGCACAGCTCGAGTTTTTAGCCCCACACACACACATTTTATCTCCATGCAGAGCACGGGTCAACTGCTACATGACTTGGATCTCTTTGGTAGGGAAGGCAGGAGCAGTGTCTGAGGTTGTTTGCAATACTCTGGTTGATCAACTGTTCCTAATTTCCCAAAATTGTTCCTTTTTCTAGCCCCTTTTCCCTTTGTTCTGTAATCAAGCCCACATGTCCCTATTTTTAACTCCTCTAGTCCTCAGGCCCAAAGCATGTTTGTGATTGTAGATGCTGCCCTTCTTTGAACTTTTGCCTCCCTGACTCAGCTGCTGAGTATCTGAGCACTGAGCTGCCCTGGTGCCACCCGTTCTGCGAGCCAAAACCAGAGTTTTTGTTCTTTAACCACCTCAGCACCCCACCCCAGCCAGCACGAGGAGACAGTGGACATGGGAGGGAGATGGGAGTGCAGTGGTGGAGGTCCCTGTGCCCAAATGTCCTTCGTTTCCGTGTCATTCTGTTATCATAGCACTGATGTGACACGGAGCCTTCTCAGGAAAAGCAAATTCAGCTGGTTTACGTCCCTTGGCTCTTTGTGTAGAATGCAAGGGGTTTGCTCGGTGTGTCTGTGTAGCCATGAAAAGAGATTTGGAAAATAAATGGAGCAACTTAGCAAAAAAAAAAAAAAAAAAATGCCACGCCTGTCAGGAATGAGGTGAGGGTGAGAAGAGGTGAGAGGAAAAGTGAATGAATAAAGCAAAAGGGACACAAAAGGAGAAAGTCGGAAGGAGAACAACAAGGGAAGAGAGGACAATACATGGTGAGCATGGATCAAGCAAAGCGATACACCGGGAAAGGGAAAAAGAGACACAGAGAGGGGAAATGGATTCAAGGGAGCAAAGGAAATCACCCCAAAACGTTTCTTTGGAGTACATGAAGTGCCTGAGAGATTTCCAGGCTGCTCCTGAGGCTGTTCCAACAGCACCTCCAGCAGGTGTGGTCCCAGCCAGGGTCACGGGAACGCCTCGCTCTGCTGAGACATCGGGATCCATCGCAGCCGATTTAGGGACCAGCAAGCTCAGCGTGGTTTGAGAAGGACCTAACTGCACAGCCAGGAGTAGGAAAGCTGGAAACAAAAGGGAAAGCAGAGCAGGAAAGTCCCAGCAGAGCTAACTCAGCCCCAGGAGCTCCCCAGCCCCAGGGAGGAGTGAAGCTGTATTTTTGTCTAAGAGGTCACTGGCTGGGGATGCTGTCACTCCTTCGAGGAGGCTGTGCCTGTGGGGAGTGTGGGCTTGGGCCAGACCATCCCATCCCGTCCCATTCCATTCCTGCTGCTCATCCAGCTGCTGGGATCTTCCTTGTAAACAAGCTGATTATTTGCTTTGGGCCTTTTTTCTTCCCCTCTCACTTGCTTCCAGTTCCCCATTTCATTCAACATAACAGGAAGGATATCAGACACCTTTCAGATTTGCATTTTTTCCCAGTTAGCAGGGTGTTTTTCCTACTTATTTTTCATAGAAGGAATAAGTAAGAAAATTTTCCAATTGCTTTTTCCTATTTCTTTTCATTAGTCACTATGTCATTGCCTGTCTATAGCTGTCCATTACAGCCTTCTGACTTGTCTCCAGCTGGGTATAAATAGTCTCTGTTTACCTGGTTCCTGCTTCTGCTCCCACATCAAACATTCCCAGCAGCCTGCGGGATGTCACTTTCATTGTGGGCATCACACCTGTGTTACAAAGATTAGTAATGAAAGGCCACATGCAAAAAGTCACTTTTGGGACAAAAAAAAAGCATTCCTTCAAGCTGCAAGGCGTTTTTTTGCAGTTGGTTAAAAGGATTAGACTTTGTTTAATGTGGCATCATTTCCATCTTTTCTGATGTCAGGTTAAGAGCACGTTGAACAGATGGAACAAGGGGACAAGATCTTGGTGTCGTGGCTCTTTGAATCATGACGCAGCATTGCCGTCTCATGAAACCTAAAACACAGCTCAGGGGGCTGATTTGAATTAGAGGGAGCAAAGAATTGTGAGAAAAGGAAAAAAAATATTTTCAAAGAGATCAGTAGCAGTATAAATTCCAGTGTATTTCAGTGGTGGTTTTGTCCCTTCCAAAATCTTCCTGACTAGATTCTGGAACGGTAGAATACTAGTAAAATAAAAAAAAAATTCACACATTGTTTTTTAAGGCATATTTTTCTCTGAGCTATGGACAGAAAACTTCTTACATTTACACTCATGAAGTCCCTGTGAAGTAGGAAAAATCCTATGTAAAAGAGTGCCCCATGTCTCTGTCTATAAATCCAAGCGAAAAAAGTGAGAGTAAGGATATATCTGTAAAATTCCATGCAAAAAAAAAGAAAGAAGGAGAAGATAGCACCGTGTTCTCAGATTATATAGAAATTATTCCCCCCTCAAAAGAAAAAGTGATTCCTTTCAAGTTTAAAACCTGTCTTTTGTTCTAATATTTAGGCATAATTCTCACTTCATATTTCCTGATAATAATCTTACTCTGATATGGGGAAGAAGTGGGCCTATATATGAAATACTAAATGCAACCTGCATTCCCTGATGGTGAAAGCATGAACGAATAGAGTACAAGATTTTAACTGGAGAAAGACTGGCAGGGTACAAATGGGATTTAAAGTTCATCCCTCCCTGTTTAAAGGGGTATTAGACTTCATTCTGAGAGCGGCCAAGCACGGGCACAGGAGTCCAGGGAGGCTGTGAAGTCTCTCCATCCTCAGAGATTTTTAAAATTCAACTGGACAAGACCCTGTCAAGTCTGTAATTAGCCTGGAGTTTGGAACGCAGAGCCTGCAGAAGCCACTTCCAACCAATTTTTTAAAAAATTCTGGAATATCTCACTACACTCGGTTCTGGAGTATCCAATGTAGGTTAAATCCCAACTAAACCACTGGCTGTGTTTTCCTTACACTCCAACAGTGCCCTGTAACAGTGGGAGAGCAAGAAACGCAAATATTTCCCTGCCAGCAGCTGGCATTGTATAAAAAATGTGAAAGGGAATGTCTACTTCGGTTTCTCTAAACGAGCTGCTGCCATGTGCAATCGCCCGCTTTTTAGAACAGCCGTGTTTTGGGGGCACAATTTAACATCCACCTCATTCCACAGCTGCGCCCCCCGCTCTCACGGCCACGCCGCGCCTGGGAAAAGCCTGGAATAGAGAGGGGCAGAGCCCTGGCTCACCCAGCTCAGGAGGGAGCCGCTTTCCTGTGACAGCTGGGCCCCTGCCGTCTCCATCCCAGCCCGCCGAGCATTTGCCTCACAGATGGCGGCACCCGCGCGAGGCCCTGCCGCGCTCTGGGCCCGCCGTGCTCGCGGCCGCCATCTGTCCTGCACCTCTGGGTGTCAGGCAGCCCGGCTGGTGCCCCGTCCTGGCCATCTGGAACCCCCGACACACAGCCAGACCCTTCTCACTCCGCTCCCCACCCTCTGCTCGCTCCCTTGGTGCTCCAAGGTGGAGGAGTGAGCGCTGCAGTTCCGGAGCGTGAGGAGCCCGTGAGCTTGGCACGCTCGCTTCCTGCAAGGCACAGCTGCACAAATAATGCCTGGAGAGGCTGCCTAGAGCAGAGGCTGGTTTGGTGTTAAAGGAGTAAAGTAGGGATTTATTAAAAAAGCCTTCAAAGGATACGCCTTGGGCAGTGCAAGAGCCCGGCTGTGGCTCCACCCCAGATGGACTCCGAGTCATGAGTTTTTACACTTTTCTAAGTTTTGGTCCATTTACATATTGGGGTCAATTGTCCAATTACAGCTCCAGGTTATGCAGTCCCATCCTCACAGATTGCTCTCCTCAGTTTGCTGCTGTTTGCATTTTTTGGGCCTGAAGATGCAAGGTTCTCAAGCTGGAAAAGGATTGTTTAGTCAGCCTGAACTGTGAGGAGAACTTGCTGACACTTTATATGAAGTTCAGAGTCACACACCAATGCAGTACAGAATCTGAAAACTATGAAAGCTAAAACTTAAGGCATCACAAAGACTGGGCAAAGCTTCCTTCTGCACCACGGCTTAAAACACTTGCTGGAGAAAATGTTCGTGCTTTTTATTCAAGGGTGATGTCGCTCCACCACAAGCAGGTGGCTATTTCCTGAAGAGCAGTGTTTTCCCAAGGATGGCAGCTTATCTCCAGTAGACTGGTACAGGTTAAAAATCCATTTAAAATTAATTTTTCTTCACACCAAGTGATCCTCCTCATGTAGTCTCATGAGCCTCTTTTGATCTTTTCCCTCTTCATCCCTTTACCCTCTGCAGTTCTCAACCTCACTCTATGATTATCTAATGTAAATATTGGTGACTGAAGAGAGGTTCATTATCAACCCAAGGTCTGTGCCATCTTCTGTCAGCATGTACCCTGGCAGGGATCCCAGAGTCAATGTGAATTTCGTGAAATTACATCCAAAAGCAGCTGAATCCGAACACTTGGTGCCTTCTCAGCTTTTCTGTGGAGAGAGACGGCGAGAGGAGTTAAATTTCAAGTCTCAAAATCAGAGGATAAACAAAGCAGGAGTCCTCATCACTGTTCTGTTTCTGGGGTCTTTCAGCAGCAGATGTAATTCAGTGTCCTCTGAACTCATCCATGGAAACTGGCCTGTCCTGCCATCCACACTCCTGCTTCTGGAATTCCTTTTCTTTTGAGATCACTAACCACCACTAGGAATTTGGAATAAAACTGTACCTAGCAGAAGAAGAAAGAAAAATTACTTACCAAGTCCTGACCGTTCCTTGGAAACTTTTGCACATGTAACCAGAGAGAATATGAAATGATCATGGGGAGTTCTACAGATTTCCAAAGTGAAGAAAGCACTTCAGTCACCACCAAGAGAAGGAAAACAACCCAAAAGGAAAAGACCACCTAGAACTGATGAGGGGCCAGACACCTGCCTTTAATTGAGTGCCTAAAGAAAACAGTATCTGGCCACCCTTTAATGTATAATGAGTTCTGACTTGCTTTGACATACTCTGTGTGAAGTGCCATGTGTGCTCTTGGTTGATGGCTGGAAGGAAATTCTTATGCTGGAGCACGGTGTGTATTTTGCAGACCTGACGCATGAAAATGTGAAAATTAATAAAATCCTGCCTAGCTGAACAAAACAAAAGTGCAAATGTGCAGTGCAGGATACATTGGACAGGTACAATAATCTATTGATTAAAGGGCAACAGCAAAAGTACCTTTGTCACAAAGCTGTCCATTCTGTCTTTCTTCCCTTTTCCGAGGTTCATGAGGGAGAACATTGTGATTTTGTGATCCAATATGGACAAACAGATTCCTTGCTTATCCACTTGGAATTGAAGCAAACATGGACAGTAGAAAAGAGAAACCGTGATTTTTGTTTTTTTTTTAACTGCCTCCCTTCATTGTTTCCTATCATTGCATTCCTGACAGTTACTCCTGAGGAGTTTATCCTGGACATACCATGGCCAAGGTTCTATCCCACTTTGTGTTCCTACCTCTCTATCACTGTTAGAAATATTACTGCCCTTCCATCCTACTGAGTTAGAAAAAATCTGTGACTGCTTTCTCCATCACCCCATACATCCAACTCTGCTTTCAAACTCTTTCCAAGACCTTGTTCCTCTGGCTAAATAGCTTTTCTCTCTCTCCCCTCATCTCTCCCCATCACAGCTCTCCCTGCTCTCGAATGCATGAGTGCACAAGCGCCTTCTGCCAAAATCCTCCCTCGAGCTGCCGGCTCTGCCTGGCAAACCTGGCTGCTCAGGCCCTCAGTGCCTTCCCCTTCTCTCCCTGATCTGTTTAAGCTCTCACTGAATGCCAGGAAGCTCGCTCAGCTATTCCTTCCTGTGCTGCTCCCACAGAGTCTTCCCCTGCCAGCCATGGAACTACCCTTTCAGCTGCCTCTTGCCCTGCCTCTCCTGCTGCTATTAAATTCCTGTGCTCCTACGTAAGGAATAATGGTTTTGTACTGCTGTGCGAAAGCCATGTTCTTGTCCTCCCCTAAAGGGACCAAATAGCAGCTCAGTGATGTTGGAACCCAGGGGTTCCTATGATGCCTTTGGCCGACCCAAACCTGCTCAGGAGGCTTTTCAGCCTTGCCAGAGGTGTCAGGGACCCTGGAATGATACTGAAAATGCCTGTGGCTCTGATTCTAATCCATGGAACAGGTTGGCAACTTTGTATGAGGAATTTCAGGTCNAAAGATCAGAGCTGACCCGGGGCGGGCACAGTGTGTCTCTGGACGCGTTCTGTGCCAACCCTGGCAGGGCAGAGAAATCTACTTTTGATAAAGAACTGATAAACTGCCTTGAGAACACCAACAAACCACTGCAGACTCCTTCAGCAGCACGGGCTGCAAACCTGGACTGTTCTGTGCATTGTGGGGTCTCCTGGGGCTGAGGAGATCCCCACAGATGGTACTACCAGTATCTGATTTTAATCAAAAAACTTGCTACCTTTTGAAGAACACACCAATTTTTTAAGTGAGTGCCATCACACACTTCAGACAATGACCCAACTAATTCACATCAACATCATTCCCTTGCTCATGGACCTTTTCCTGTCCTCTTTTATGCTGTTGCAACACAATTGACATCTCGATCTTCAAAATGTTTTCCTTTTACTCTGCTGTGCCATTGTTGTGCAGTTTCTGCTACAGAGAGTTCAAGATAGAGAAGAGAGATACATCTGAGGGAAAAAAACATGTCACTGGAGGGAAAATCACTCAGAAGGGAAATTTTTTGCAGAATCACACAAAGATTGGGGTTGGAAGGGCCCTTAAAGATCCACTTTGCAACCTCCCTGCCAAGGGACACCTTTCGCTAGACCAGGATGCTCAGAGCCTCATTCAGCGTGTCCTGGAACACTTCAGGAATTATTTCCTTTCCAGGTTATTTTGTAAATCCAAAATACCTGGAAGACTACAAGCTTCTATTTGATACAAGAGTTTTTAAATCTGCAGTGTTACTTTATCATAATTTACGCTCACAGCCTTGTGTTAAATTGCTTTGGACTCACTTCAAGGAGCAAGGAATGTCAGCTGTTCATTGTGCATTTTGCCTTGCATCAGGAGGGCCTTGGCTCAGTGCCACCACATTTCTGGTCTAAAAGTGCTCTTCCTTTGGATCAGAATCCATCAGATCACAGCAGTTTGGGATCAGGATGAGAAGGAAAAGGAGCCTCAGTTGTGTGTAATTTTAGGGCTCTGAGAGTGATGATTCACCAGCATGTTGATGTTGAGGTAACAAATAAAGCCCTGAACCTTCCAATTACATCTGTTTGGGAAGATCCCTCGGACTGCACAAAGCAGCACTGGAGCTGGAGAAGTTATTCTTGGTGTATATTTAGGTGTAAATTAAAGCAGAGTTCGTTTGAGGCTAAGGTTTGAGCGCATTTTCATACAAATTGAGAAATACGAGCCCGGGTTTTTGGAGTGCTTTGTGTTTGCAAGCTGCTCTCATCAAGGTAATTAGTTTGCAGGAGATCTCCAGAGTGCTTGGTATGGGAGACACAAACGGGCCTTTCATCCTGCTCATTATACAGAAGTAATCTTTATATCAAATACCCACTGATAAATGTTAATGGCTGTGATAAAACCCTGGATAATGAGAAGAGTCTTCCAACAAACTACAGCAGGGCATGCAAAGCAATTCACCTAAAACCTACTCCAAATCCTTTCCTTGCAGTTTTACAAAGCAACATCACTGCAAGTCGGATTTTGTAGTAAATTTACGGTGCAGGAGGTCTTGAGGAGGAGGAAAATTGGGCTTTCAGAACTTCCCAGCCATGAGCAGAGGGATCGTTTTACAGGGACTGCTGTAGGAGAACAAATGCAGGGGCTCTCACATAGACCTCTGTGTAGCAGACACTATTTTCTTCTCATCTTACAGCATTAAAAGATAATGTAAAACAAGATGTAAATGACCTTGAGTTTTCTGAGCATGCTAGAAGGTAATTTTCTTTAAAGAGGAGGCATTACTTTAAAAACAAAGGATATATTCTTAGGAGGTATGTGCAACTAAAAGAGAGGGAAAATATTTTTAGGTTATGTCCAGTTTGATTCTTTGCTTGACTCCTTTTTTTATAAAACACCTGTTTCTTCTGTGGCTGCTTTAGCATCTGGAGAAGGGTCTCCAATTATTTCTTCTAAGAGTAAAATAGAATAGAAAAGAGTTTGTAGGTTCTCAAGTAAGAACAGATTTATAAATGAGAGACCTTGTAGGAAAAGTCTAAAATTGCAATGTTTCCCATTTTTGTTTCCGTGAGACAGTCATGAAAAAGGAAAATATTTTAAAAAATAGCAAAATTTTCATACTCTAAAAAAACCAGCAAAAAACCTATCTCTTGGCAGAAGGGTTTCAATGATTCAAAGTCCAGTGAACTCATCAGAGACGCTGCTGCTGCAATGTTACGTTCTCATTTGCTATGGATTAATTTAACTTTTGAGTATTTACTTTATTTTTTCAACTGCAAGATACATTTTGAATCTAAATAAGGCAAAATCCTCTTGCCTCATGTCCAGCTCCCTGGAGATTTCCAGCAGGGCAGG
This sequence comes from Bombycilla garrulus, assembly GCA_013400315.1. NCBI lineage: Eukaryota > Metazoa > Chordata > Aves > Passeriformes > Bombycillidae > Bombycilla > Bombycilla garrulus. Next base: position 111,458 of record VXBU01012597.1, on the reverse strand, counting down.
AGCAGAGCGTTCCAGGGGCTTTGTGAGGGGACACGGCCACCCTTGGAGTGCCAGAGCAAGTCGGGATTCCCACACACATCAAATCCCACAGACCTCGAGGGGAGGGAGGATAAAGAATCACAAAGAATCAGAGTCATTAAGGTCGGAAAAGGCCTCCAACATCAAGTTCAATCAAAAATGTCACCCTGCCAGGTCCACCACTAAGGTTACGTCCTTTAATGACCAAGAAAATGTGTTTCCCTCAAATGCACCTGCCAGAAAGTCACCAGACATTAAAAAAACACCAAACAAACACCAAAACCATATATTCTCATAACGAACAATAATCATTTGCAGGTGCTTGGGGATGAATTGCACTGTCCCACAGGATTTTCCTTCCTCAGGAGATGCCAGCGCTGTTCCTGACCAAGACGCTGGGCATTGTCCCATGAAAAGCTGGGAAGGAAGCAGGGCCTTTCCCAGGAAAGCGATGCAGTCACCCTGGATCTGTGACTCAGAGGTTCTCTTGCACAGCAGGGAGCTGGGATGTGTGACCAGAGCTGCCTCACTGGCCACCACGGGCTCTGTTGGGCACCTGAACCTGAATTTGGGATGAAAGCAGCTGTAAAAAAACCGTGATACTTGCAGGGGGAAGAAGGAAATCGAGACAACTGAATCACGCTTCCAGGCTTTTCCGGGTTTTCCACTTTAACCAAGCTGCCATCCTCCCAGACTCCTGCTTTGAGCATCTGCCTGAGTCAGAGCTGGAGACAGTTTTTGTTACATGTGGAAAGCCCTAAAGCTTCAGCTTGTGAGAAGCAGATGAATTTGGTACCCGATTGGAACAAAATATCCGTGCTGAGCACAGCTAAAGGAAAATCGGGGAAAAGCCGTACATCAGTGCTCAGGCTGCTCCCAGCCAACAGAAAATCCCTGTTTTCACAATTATGTGGGCACAGAGTTGAGCTTGTCTGCTAGAGCCAATTTCTGTAATATTTCTCTTCTCTTTATAACTGTTTTACATCAAGTGTGTGTCAAATGACTGAGGGAGGCAGCAGCAAGGTGGCGAAAACGTAACTTAGAGAGCTTTAAAATAAGTTGCTTTAATATTTTTTTTTTAGATGTTACAGCCATACTCCTAAGGCTCTGTCTGTGCTGAAGACAAGTGAAAAATATATGAAGGATAAGGCCATGCAGATATGATTTAACATTTTGGTCAGAAACGTGATTCAATGGTTGCAGGAGCTGCTCCTTTCCCAGCCTACCATGTTCTCCAGCAAGGGAAAGCAGCACAATCCAAATTTAAAGTCATTTTCATAATAGAAAAGTGACGATGCTTCACTCAAAAGCAAGGCAATCTTTATATCTTTTATTTCTTCTTGCACTTAGGCAGGCTGGCAATTTGAGAAATTCCTTTAAATGGAAGTTATTTTTTCAACAGTAAGCACTGTTTCCAGTGCAGCTTCACATAGCATTTTATGCTCATTATTTGGTTTGGTTTATGATTAGTTTTAAATAGATTTTTTTTTGGGGGTCCATATTTAATTTTTTTGCTGAAAGGGTTGGGTTTTTTTTAATAATTCTCATCTTCTCTGCAACTGAAAACACTCTCAGGGATTAGATTCCCATCAAATGCCCCTTCTTCGTCAGGGCCACGTGTCTGATAAAAAGATTTCTTCATACAAGCCCTGGCAGCAAGGCAGGAGTTACAAGGTGAGGGGGTTTTCTGGGCCTCCTTGGCAGTTTCCAGAGAGCCTGTTTTTAATTTTGATCCATTGAAAAAAAAATTAATTTTTCAGCTTTTTAAAATGCTCTTAATAGTTTAGGTTATTCTGACTTTCCAGTTTCATAAGTATCCTCCATACTTTTGTTACAGAGATAGACAATACAAATCAAATACAATACCAACCCAAGACTGCTGCAAATTGTTCTGCTCCTTCTTGAAATACTCAGAATTAGAAGTGATTATTTACTAGGCCCACTTTCACTCCAGCAGTCATTTATTTGCATTTTACTTATAGGTAATAAAACCTGGAATAAAGTTTTAACAAAACCTCCATAACAAATGCAAGCTTTCCTGAAAATCATGTTCTAACACATCCAGTTCTTCTAAGTCTTGAGCTGTACAAAGTCAGGTTCAATCAGGACAGCTCCAGGGTTGCAAAGATTTTTTGGGGTTTTTTTGAATGTTTCATATTGGAAATTTTGCAATTTTTATTTTTTAAACTTATATCTCCTAAAAACCATGCATGTCCTGGAACATCAACAATAAACAAAGAGTTTCCAAGCATTTGGGATTGTAGAAAAGCTGGAAAACACAGCAAAAATATCTTAACACATTAGAAACAAACCCAAGAAATTAGAACAGGATTGTGAGTATAATGATTTCAAAGAAGAAGTGAGGTTGCTTTATATATTTAGAAATCTGGTGAGCTTTTTGGGGGTTTTTTTTCACTTTTCAGAGTAGTTCTAAAGTTGAAAAACTGGTTCTTATCTGCTGAGCTGTATCAGGAGTGCCATCAGTGTCAGTTCAATGAGGAGCACACCTGGAAGGGAGAGCTGCCCTTCAGGTGCCAAAACACAGGTGTTCAGTGTTCAGGGACATCTGAGCTGCTCTGGGGATCCCACCTGGCCTCTCTCTGCTCATCCAAAAGGACACAAATTTCCCAAAAGAGCTTTTGCTGGTGCTGCCAACCCTGCAGAGGTCTCCCAGCTTCCCCAAAGCATTTCTAGTGGCATGGAGTTGCAGGCAGAGTCATTAAGGTCGGGTTTTATTTTTTTCTTTTTTTTTTTTTTTTTTTGTTTGTTTGGTTTTTTTGTTTGTTTTGAATGTCATTAATTGGTGTTTGAGTTAAACCAGTGATGTGCATGTAGCTCCAGCTGGTTTATTGTCCAGGATGATGTGTTTTTTTGGAAGAAGGAGTGTGACCTTGTTTCCCTGGGGCAGTGGTTGATGTTGGCCACTCTCTGTCACAAGAGGGTCTACAGCGACATCATATTTTTAATTCATTGGTAACTGCAAAGAAATGCAGAGGAGAAAAAGAAGGAATGACAAGACAGGAACATTTGGAGCTGGAAGGGATGGTGAGAAGAAAGACTTCCGAAAGTAGAGAGGTAAAGGAAGAGAAATTATTCCAATCTCAGGCTTCCCCTCTCAGTCATGGGCTGCCTGGTGCAACACAACTGCCTCGAGAAAATGTGGAGGTGCAATGAAGGCAGGGGAAGGGAACAGATAATAACAGGAAAACAGAGCCCTTGACAAGGATTTTAGTTATGGAAGTGCTTTATAGGGCAATAAGTGCTCAGTAGCAAGCCTAAAATAAAAATAACAGGGCTTTAGTAACACTGATCGTGACATTGTTATTAAAGGGTTTAAATTGAAAGCTTAAACTCCACAGCAGAGAAGAAATTTTTTTGCTAATTCTGCAAATATGTTTTAATGCTTTAAAAAAAGTATTTTTAATGCTTTCTGGCTACTTTACATTTGGCTCTGTAAGGGAAGGGTTTCTCAGTGCCTACATGGCTGATAGAGGGGTTTTATTTGAACAAAAACTAGGCTGGGTTTCTAGGAAAAAAATAAAATTAAAGGGAGATACTGGCAGCCATAAAGAAAACAGACAGTTTAAATCTGTGTAAACCATGCAATACAGTTCTCAGCTGAAAGCATTTGGGGTTTTTAAGAATTTTTTTTGTTGTTGTTATTTTTTTTAGAAGGCAAGCACATGTTCACAGGGTTTGGGTGTTTTCTGTGAAAACTCACAACTTTCTGAAGGGATGGAGGTGTGGGAAACCAAAAACAAAGAGATGTGCTGGTAAATCTCGAGACATTTCTCGGTGCCCTATGTAAATGTTGTCTTATCCAGTGTGGTGTCTACATTAGATGATTTTGTGATGTTTTTTTCCCCCGGAAAAAGCTTGGGGAGGTAATTTCCAAGTCAGATTAAATATCAGGACTTATTCTTTGGCCTTGAACAATCTCTTGCAAGGGCAACAGGTTTGTTTGCAAGCCACTGCAGGGACTGGAAATTTGGAGGGTAGAGCTGAGCAAGATAAACACCATGTCTGCTTCCATTTAAATTTAAAGATTTATTATTTCTGTGCTTGTATTAGCTGTGTTTAGTATTTCTGTGCTTGTTCCTGCCCAGTACTGCGACGCTGAGAGGTTTTCCTGTCTGCAGATGTCAGGAGTTACTTGAAATATTGGGATATTTGTGGTGTTCATCTGTAAAGGGCTGGATTCCAGCACTCTCCCAGTACCTCAGGCAGTGTCATGGCTTTTCAGGTACTGCTGCTTCAGCAGATGTCAGGAAGTCACGGCTTGGCAGGGGCCATGTGGAGAATCCCAAAAGGGGTGAGCACTCCACTTCCAGGAGTTTTGGATCACCAAGGACCAGGCAAAACCCGAACCCTTTAGCAGATTTAACAATGATTTATTTTTTTATTTTTAAATTATTGAGTCAAAAGAAGTACCAACACATGTGCTGGCTCCAACATTTCCATTTCAATCCAGCTGAGCTTCTGAGGGTGTTGAGAGCGTGGCCTCTTTTGGACCCTGGAATTAAAAAGAGTATCCGAATAAAGCTTCCTTTTATTAGAGAAGAGAAGCATTCTTTTGAACGAGTTTCAAATATCATCCTTGGCTGCCAGCACATTTTGGGAAAGACAGGTGAGAAGTGAAACACATTCCTTCCATTATGCCTTTTGCCACAGTGTCCAGCTTTATCATCCGGGCAATTACAAGTCTTTGAAAAAAGAGCTCAAATGCCATTACACTTCTGACTTAAACCAACAGAGGGGAAAAAAAAGAAAAGGTATTTCAAGCTGCACTCTGGTAGGACCAGAATAGTATTAAAGGAAAGCAGCAGATATTTTATCACTATTTGTGGCCTGAGTTTTTCCCAGATGATTCTTAACACGCCACAATTTCAGTACGGGAGAGTGAGGGGAGGAATTCCTGGGGTCTGTTTCAAGTGTAAATAGTTATGTCCAACTGGGTTTTGCACATCAAAGATGTGCAATTATTTCCTCTAATTATTAAAAGCACGAGATGGGGACATGTGAAAAAAACGTGGAAGATGCTTTGGGAGGAGTCTAAGTGACCCATGAAATTCCATTACAGAGCTGGAGGCAGAGGGAGCCTTTAGGAGCATTAGCATCACTCCTACTATTCTAATCCATGGTTTTTGAGTGGGTTTTTTTACTACTTGCAAGGTTTCACTGTCCCACATGGGTATTTTCACAGCCCAGCGCATGTTTCAGGGATGTTTTTTATGGTTCTCGTGCTGGTCCTGGTGCTCAGTGTCCCAGCAGGGATTAACAGGCTCTTCAGGAGGGAGTTCCTGTAAGGGGAGAAGACCCAGGATTGTTCCATGCTGGATGAACAACGCTCCCATTGCATGCCAGCTGTTCCTCAGGCTTTGCAAGGAGCTTAGGCCCATCTTAAACCCCACTTAAGCCCTACTTTGATTTTTTTTTTTTTGCCTGCATCTCCAGCTAATGAAAACTGACCGTGACATCTCTGTGCAATAGCTGTGAGGAGCTGGTCACTTGATCTGAGAAATGCTAATAGCTGTGCAGGGAACTGCTTTTTTTCTTTTAAAGGTTTGTGGTAGAAATGTGATAACCTCAGGACACTGAAAATGCTCTCCTTCAATGTTACTTTTACTAGTCCTCCCTCCACTTCATTTTGCTGTTCTGATTGTGTTACATTGATAATAAGTTCCTGTCTGCATTCTTCTTAATTACCACCTCATGTCTTGTCTCTTGTGGGGAAAGTTTCTTCTCAGATGAAGAATGAGTTTGTGGCGTGGGGTATCTGCTACTTGTACAGCTCTGCCCTTGAGAGTTGTCCCTGCACTGCTTGCAAAACCAAAGCCTTGAACTGGAGAACCTCCTGACAGTGAAGCCAACAAAAGAAAAATACGATGGGTGGTTATAGTTGTCCTAGCAAAATCCAGCTGCTGAGTGGCAGTAGTCCATGGTTTTTCATTTTAAAGACAAATATCAAGAGTTTTTAAAGCTGTGGCTGTGCCAGGCCCGTGCTCTTTTCACACTCTCTCCTCCTCAAGAGTTGTAGATGAAACCAAAAGGGCTGAGAGGCTTAGGGCAGGTTGAGGCTATTGGATTATTTTCTTATATTATTGGAGTTTTATCTGCATTTACACTTATTGAGAAAAGTAATTACATTTAGGGCTGATTCTCAAGCCATACCTTAAAAAATGTAATATCCTTCCAGCCCATAAATAGCTGTGTCTTCTTTAACCAGGCTTTACCAAAGCTTCAGTGAAGTTCCTGTGAATCATTTTCAAGGAGCAGACCTTGGGTCTGTAGGACTTCTGATTGCTGACAGATATTCCTGGCACGGTGTAACAATATCTGCAAGAATTTGCAAACCTCCACCTCCTTATGTCTGTCAACAAACAGCTTGTGCACCAAAGCCCTTTGGCACATGCACACTCATGAGGAGGCAGGGAGCTTGGATGCCTGACTTTCAGTCATGCCTGCATGCGCAGCTGTGTTCATTCTGTCCATAAACAAGGCAGGGAAAACCTGGAAAAAGTTTGCCCTAAAAGGGGAAAACATTTCTCTGACAGGTTGGATTTAAGTTGAGAAGGAGTAAGAACAAGAGGCAGGTCTGTGTTGGCTGTCCTTGCCTTTGGAATAAAGTGACAAAAAGATAGGGGAGAGAGAAAAGTGACTGCTTGGTGCTTGGACGAGCTTGATGTTGATATTTCTCATGAATTCATTGTTGGAATTTCTGTCATGGAATCCCAGAATGGTTTGGATTGGAAGGGACCTTAAAGATCCTGCAGTTCCAGCCCTGTACCATGGGCAGGGACAACTTCCACTATCCCAGGCTGTTCAAGCTGACTTTAAACAATTCCAGGGAATCCAAGAACTCTGGGCACCCTGTGCCAGGACCTCCCCACCCTCACAGGGAGCAATTTCTTCCCACCATCCCACCTAAACCCCCTCTCATTTTGAAGTCATTCCCCTTCCCCTGTCACTCCTTTCCTTGTAAATTCTCTGTCCATCCTTCTTGTGGCTCCTTCAGGCACTGAAAGGCCACAGTTAAGTCCCTCCAAAGCTTCTCTTCTCCAGGCTGAACAGTCCCAAAGTGAAGCACACAGGTGTGTTTACCTTGGCTATAGAAAATATAGTGAGATGTGGCTATAAAAAGAAAGGTAGCACAACACTTTCTGAAGGACATTCCCAGTTAACATTCCTTTAATTTTTGGGTTTTTTTGGTAGTCATATGGTTTAGTTTTAGGCAGTCCTATGAGAAGCAGGGAGTTGGACTCTGTGATGGGTCCCTTCCAACTTGAGATATTCTATGAATTTATGGTTCCATGCCAGGCTGCACACAAAGAGAGAGGGTTTGTTTGGTTTTTTTTCACCAAAGTACAGCACAGCCTCAGAGCAAGAGGGGATGTGCAGGTTCCACTGACTTCCCAATTACTTCTTGTGCAATTAACTGGAAGGAGAAAATTCTCCTGTGCATACCTAAAGCCTCAGCTTTACACAGGCGGTCCCAAAAGAGAGTGCTCTTGAAGGGGCTTTGCTGAGAGGAGTTTATGTGAGCTCCCAGTTGAGCTGAAAGCTGTTCCACCTGCTCCCTGGCAGAAAGGCAGTGTGTAATTAAAAGCAGACATTTCAAAGGCTATGGATACCCAGCAGGGTTTTTGCTGAGAGCAGTGAGGGGTTCTACCTCATCTACAAACTGCTTCCACCCTTCAAGGACTCTGGAGAAATTAACTAGCGATGTTTGGTTATTATTAATCCTTTTTACAATGGAAAGAGCATCTCAAGGAGCGTCTGGTGCCATGTGTTGTTTCAAAAGCAGCCTCAGACCTTGCGAGCCCTCCCCAGTTAAAATTTTGAGGGTTTCATTTATTCCAGAGTCTGGATCAGCACTGGTGGGAAGGTGAAAATCCTGTGTTTCAGTATCCACTTTAGTGCAAGTGAGACTCTATTTTTCTTTCCAAGCTCGGAAGAGAAGCTGATTGCCACAGAATTCGCTCTTCCCAGGGAAAAGGGTTTTATTGCTATCAGAGACAAATTTGGTTTTAAGGTTACTAATTCCAAATTACTTTTTCTTCAACAAAGCCATGTTATTAGATACTATAGATTTATGGTTATTTCATCCCAACTGTAATCTGTGCTGGCTCATAAATTATCTGCTTAGAAGAGCTGATAACATTGCTGTGAGAGGGAGTCTAACTTTCTTAATAAAATAAGAAGAAGCAATCAAACACAAATGAAAATACAATTGCCCACCCACTCTAAGTTCTCTGTACTGGGATAACCGGTCAACAGGAATTATCCTTGGTTCAGAAATGGAAAAATATTAGGGTTTTAATACATTTAAAGAAATTTAAAGAATTACATCCTTCATCAAACATCTAGTGACAGAGATGTCCTTTTCTCCTAAAAATGTGACAAGTAATCACCAGCTAGTAAAAGTGTAATTTATGTTAATATAATTAATTAACACCCAACCAAGTTTTTCTCTCATTGTTTCTCCTTACAAGCCACTCCTCAGACACATGGACCAGATGATGACTTTACACCTCTCCAAGGCTGTTTTATGCCTCTAAATTAAATTGAATTTTTTTTTGAGGTTTCTCTTCTCAGTTTAGAAAAATTATATAAAATACACTTTCCCCATATGAGAGAAATTAATATTGAATCTCCCATTAGGTCATTTGAGCACAAGGAACACTTTTTTTCTTTTGTCTGGAGGGACTACCATCTTTTCCTCAGAAGGTCCGATTCTGAAATCAGACAATGTAATAAAATATACATGGTATATATTACATGGTGTCTACCATGTAATGAAATAGATTGATTTGAAGCAGTTATTAATGTGAATATCTGCATTTCCATGTGAATAGGCTTGTAGGATCAGGCCAGAACCATGCAAGTCACCACGGAAGGGTGGATTATAGGATTGGAGGGGGATAACTGCATGAACTTGCAAACCCCATTGTATTCTTGATTGCATTTTGATTCTCCTTTCGTACTAAAGGTTTACAAGTTATGGACATCCTAGGAAAATTGCCAGACAGCCCTTTAATAAACAGATATCCTGCTTGAGCAACCCTTCTACACAGGCTTAAACCCAACTCATTTCCTCTAAGGTCTGATTTCAGCTGGGGTTGGAATCTGTCAGGATAAGGCACAAGACAACCAGGAGAGGAGCAATGAGTGAATAGATACAAGTGTACAGGCAATAATAATGAATCAAGTGGGTGCCATTCTAGAAAAGGCCTTTCCTACTGCCTCCTTTTTCTCCCCACCATCCTGTGGCACTCCCTGCCCACATCGCTCCGTGTTTGTCTCCGTGGTGCCAATTTGAAAATCACACGTCTCTGAATAGTGCACAAAGAGCAGCACGGCCTTAGAACTTGTCTGTGATTCACAGAATGCTGGAGGTCACCCAGCCCAAGCCCCCTGCTAAAGCAGGTTTACCCAGAGCAGGTTTCACAGGATCCAGGCAGGTCTGGAATATCTCCAGAGGAGCAGACTCCAATCTCTCCGGGCAGCCTGTTCCAAGTGCTCTGTCACCCTCACAGTGAGGAAGATTTCCCTTACACTCAGATGAAACTTGCTGTGTTTCAGTTTGTGCCTCGTGCCCCTTGTCCTGTCTCTGAGCACCACTGGAAAGAGTCTGATCTCTTGATTGTCTCCTCTCAGGCTGAGCAGCCCCAGCTCTCTCAGCCTTTCCTCGTAAGGGAGATGCTCCAGGCCCTTCAGCATCTCCACAGGCCTCAGCTGGCCCTGCTCCAGTAATTCCTTCTCTTTCTTGACCTGGAGAGCCACAACTGGACACAGCACTGCCCAGAGGAGAGGGGAGGACCATCTCCTGCAGCCTGCTGGCCACATTCTCCCCCCTGCAGCCCAGGATCCCACTGGCATGTGGTTCAGCTGCTCATTTCCCACTCAGATATCAGGGAGCTGGATTGGTCACAGAGCTCCCTGAAACATCAGGAGAAATTCTCCTCTCTCCATCACCCAGGATCACTCTTATCTAGCTCCAAAGGAGAGAGGAGTTTTCTGTAGCTGCACAAGTGGGGAGAGCACTGATGTTTCTTTCATGGAGTGCTCTAAATGTTGGGACTTCTTGCGAGAGTGCTCTTTGGCTTTAGATCCCTGAATAGCAGGGTTCATTTTTTGTAAACAGCAGGCAAAAGTAGGTGGCTGGCTAAGAGGAGTGTTCCTGAGTTTTATGGGACCAATAAAAGTTGTTGTTGTACAGAGCACTTGGCTTTCTCCAGTGGTCTCTTACAACAGCTTTAATCAGGTTCCTCCCTGCACCGGGATGCACTGTGAGTTTGCTTGGCAGCTTTTCCACAAAATGCAGTCAAAATCCAGGCTTCCCACTGGAGTGAGCAGAGCTCATGGATGCACTTGAGTGCTTTGCTGAAGCAGGGCCAGCCTGGGTGAAAACATCTCACCCAGGAGCCAATCTCACCTTCTTTGCAGATATGTTCATTTTCCTTTCAAATGTTTTGGGAGTTTTTTGTTGGTGGTTTTTTTTTCCTTTTCAGTTTTTTTAGGGGATAGTTTTTTTGGGTTTTGGTTGGTTGTTTTTGGTGTTGTTTTTTTTTTCCAATCGGGAATAATCTCTCCAGAATGAAGATGTATGGTATTCTCTTGTATATGAAAAAGTGCATAAATAAGAACAGATGCTTCCAGTGCAGAGGCCTGAGAAAGGCATTTCTTTTGAAAACAGCAGTCAGAGGCTCTTCATAACTCTCCCCTTTTTGGCTGATGATATGGTTGAGCACTGAGACCTGGGCTGGGAAGCCCCACTAACCAGTTCCTTCCTCTGTAAAACAGGCACTGGAGAGGAATTTGATCCAGATCTCTCCTGCACATTCCACCCCACACCTTGGGTCTGAGCTCCAAACCACTGAGGGCAGCTGGATGACTCCTCTGCAGTTCAGGAATATCCTACCTTGGGTAGGCTTGGAAAATGTCACAGCAGCATTCCTGGCTTTGCTAAGGATGTGGGCTGCAACCATTAATCAAGGTCTTAGGCAATCAGAGCTGCATTTAAACTACAAATGTAGAGGAAAAATAGGAAAGAGGATGAGGATAATTAATGGGCCCCATGTGCATTCAGATCCCATTCTTCACATCACCAAAATATAAAGCAGAGCCTAGAAGGAAGCAAGATTTAGTACTGGCTTCCTTCTAGCAAAGCTAGAACTATGGCGTTACACCTTTTTATCTTATTTCTTTAAACCAAAGCTGAAATGAGGAAAAAGGAGGAAAGAATCTTTCCAAAAAGAGTTCCCTCAGGCAGCCTGCACAGTGAATGCCTCCCTCATTCCTTCCTCCTGTGCCTCCAGTTCCCTGGCTGCTCGTGGTTCATGCACTGCTGCACCCTGTGACATCTTTTCACTGAACGAGATTGGATTTTTCCACTCTTTGGGAACCTGGAAACCACTCCACACCTCCAGCAAAACGAACAGAACCCTCACAGGGCTCATTTTTCAGCGTCAGCCTAGATAAAACACCCTTTGGAGACGTTTTACTCATCTTTTCCCCGTGAGCAAAAGCAGCGGAGTGAGGCTGATCATAATAATCAAACAGGCTGATCATACATGGATGTCATTTTAATTGGTTGGAGTCGATGGGTAGCAACATTTACTGCATTATAAAATAAAGCCTAGCTCAAAACTGATTGTAGCAAATCACCCTTGCCACCACCAAAAGTAAAACTTATGTTGTGATGTATGTGAGGATTCTTTCTAATTGTAAATGACCATTTAAATTCCCTCATTCAGCTGGGCAAAAACCGTTAGAGTGGAAACTCCGGCCTAGGTGAGTCAGTAAATATTTGTACAACAACCAGCAGCAAAGGAAAAATGAGGCAAGTTTGCTTTTGTTTAGGCAAACAGAATGATAAAAATAAAGTTGTGTCATGTAGGATTAACGGTTAGTGAAATCTTACTTCTGCAGGCACTGTTATTAGGTGAGGCTGCAGATCTGTCAGCACTGTCCTAATATCAAATGCACGAAGGAGAACCTTTTCAGTATCATAGCAATAATATTAATAGGTTCAAGATGCTTTCAGACATGTCATTTGATCTGTAAGAAAACTGTTCTTGAATGGCTTGGGCACCAAAGTGCTCTTTTGTTCCAAGATTTCAGAACAAATTGAGGCAGAGATGCAGGAGAAGATAAAACGTGATAGCTGAGATCTTCCAGGACAGCAAAAAAAAACCTTTCCTTTTCACAGGTTTTCCACAGTTGTCTCTCATTTGCAATGATAAACCCGCATTGCTGGGATTTTCCAAAGCATGCGATTTCAAGGGATTACTAAACCTGTTCCTAAATTATTTAGGGCTTTTACTCCACAGCCATTTGTCAGTGAGTTCCAACGGCATTTAGGATTTCCAGGATGGCCTCAGGCGCTTCTCTGGAATGCAAGTGTGGGAACCTGTGGGGATGGTTTTGATGCCATTTCGCAAGACCCGGAGGTCATTTGTAGGTGCTCCAGCTCCCTGAAAAATTGGATTCTTATGGCATTTTAAGGTTCTGCCATATCCAACTCATCCCGAATAAGCCCAGAAACCAAATTTTTCTGTCCATATAAGAGGCGCTGGACATTTCAAGACCACTTTGCTGTGTGAGTTCAGCTTGGAGACTTGGCTGGTTTCCAGAAAATCTCTCATCAAGAGTTTCACTCCTTTAAATTTATCTAAGCAGCAATGAACCTTTACAGGTACCAAATCCCTATTTATTTTTAACTGACTAACTTTTATTGCTGTCATGCTAAAAAGCAAGAAAAAAATTCCAGCCCTCAAAAAAAACCAAACAAAACCACAATCATGACGTTAGACATGAAGCTGAAGTCAGCTTATTTATTTGCTGAGGTTCTTGTTCAGCAATTGGTCTCCTGCTTTCCAGCAATCAGCAGGTTCCGTCTCATTCTTGCTCTTGGAGGTAGAAAAGCTGCAAAGGGAGAGCACAACAAACTCGGTCAACCTCACAGAAATATCTCCCAGCTTTTTAGCACAACTTTTGCAAAACTATTTCCCAGCTCTTCAGGAGCTGCTCAGCCTTTAGTGAAGAGAGTCAGAGACAAAACAGAAAGCAAAGCAAATACAGGTTGAACATTCACAGTTACTAAATACTGTTACCCTTAAGGATTTCTGCCTTAGCCAGTAAAATAGCAGTTGTCTCAGATTAAAACTCTGCCTAACAGCCTTTTGGAGAATATTCTTTAACAGAATAGGTTTCATTCTTTCTGGTTTCATTTTTGAGTGTTTTCTTCAAAGGTACACACAGTATCAACATGATGAGATAGATATGATGAGTCTGATTTTTTCAGGAAAAAAAAAAAAAGGCAGAGAGGTTTTCCTGCAGAGGGTTTTAAATCCAGCATTTTCATAACTATTCAGCAAGCCTCCCATGGAAAGACTTCCCACTACCACCTTCCTCCTACTCCCATCAAAGTGTTGCGAAAAAAGCTGGTAAATGATGACTTTAAATCATATTCCAGCAAAGAAAGTAGGCTGCCAACAACAAGGAGCTTTACATCAGGTTATCTTTCTGAGTCTCAAACAAAACAAAGCCTATCTTATCTCTACATCAATTTACATGCTGTAATCTGGAGCGGTTTCACGTTTCATTTTGTTTGAAGAACTAAGAAAAAAAACCAAACCGTTTTGCAGGAATTTCCCTTATTTTAAAATGACCTGATTAGTCCCCAAGTTTGCATTGATTTCTACCCAAAACTCAGGTGCAGCGAGGCAGGGCCATTCTTTGCTTTGTTTGCCCATCTGTTTCTCTGCACTTGGAGCACAGGGGAATCGTGGCAGAACTGTTTAATGCAAATGGTGCTGAGAATATGGAACAAGTTACCCGAGTCGGGAGTCAGTGCACGGCATACATGTGTTCAAATTACCGGAGATTTGTTTCTCTGCTAGGGAGGATTGAGGGATGAAAATGCAAAACCGTGGGATTCAGCTAAACTAAGCAAAGGAATCCATACTACATTTTGGGCCAGATGCTTTCTTCCTGAAGGGATTTTGCTTCCAAATGATTCAGGTGCAAACTTGTTGTCTGCTGGGACTGAGAGCCAAGAACCCTTGATATTGCTTTGGGTGTGACACGTGACTGCAGGCAGGGGGTTTCTGCCTGGTTTTCTTCTGATTCAAGTTTATTTTTTTTTATCTGCAAAGTATGTGCACTAGGAAAAGAGTCCTACAGGCTGTGGCAGAGGGCTGGATTTTGGCCAGGCTTGAGTGGGTGCAAAGCAAGGCAGAGAAAGCTGGTGGAGATTGTTAAAAATCTGCTTCATGTTCAACAGGGTCCAGAGAGGTTCCCTGAAACCAGCTGTAGCCTTTGTAGAAAAATCTGCTGGGCCAAATCAATGGTTATGGCATAGCAGAAAGCAGAAAAACCTCCTCCCCTGAGTGCTTTTATTGTGAGGCGAAATTCCTCTGACATCCACGGAGGCAACAAAACCCCGGATCACCTGAGATCTGAGCTTTACCTACAAGGCATCATCTCGAGGCAGATGATTGCAAGGGCTTTGATATTAGCTCAAACACAGAACTGAGCTAACATGTCTGCAGGACTTCTAAATTGGAGCTGGCTCGTGTCCAGGCAGTTCCAAGCACGAGCAGAGCAGCCTCAGGTCTGTCTGAAATGTCCTCTAGATGGATTCTCAGATAGGATGCTCTGAAGTGTTGCCTCTTGTGGTTGTAGTTGCCGTGTGGGTGGCTGAGCTCTCTGAATCACATATTTTAAAAGCAGCACCTTTGACAGTCCATTAACAATATAGAGAGTTCTGGGTTCAGTATGAAAACTCTTCTTTTCAGAGTTACTCAGATCTGAGGGATGGTTTGAAGGGGGAAAAAAGAAATCTGGTTCAGAACTTGAAAGGAATTCATGTCTTTGCCACAACATTTACAACTGGGAAACATTACTAACTTTTCACTAAGAGGTATTGACCAATAATTCTCCCAGTGTTTTCCTGGTAGCACAGCAAGTAAAGAGGCTGGAGAAAAACAGCATTTTGCTTTCCAACATTAAAAATTAAAATGCCCTCAACTCTGCAGAAAGAGCCTGAAACTCAAACTAAGGGCAGAGCTTGCTAAAATCCATCAGGCCATGTGAACGCAGGGCACCCGCACCACAACATAATGAAAACCATCAGAGCTCCAACTTCATGTGGCTTTCACGGACCCACGTCATCTGCTGGCTTTGTTTTGGAATTCTGCCTCTGCCCCATGCGAGTCACTGTGTCGAGAGAAGAATGTGAGGGAGTCCTCTGGGCCTGCAGAGCAGGAAGAGCAGGAACATCCCAGCTGAACCATTCCAGGTGCTTATTTAGACAGGGTTAGGCAAATGAGGGAGGAGAGAGGGCCACAGGGGTTACAGTGCAGACAGTCTGATGGGCTTGCATTTCGTGCAGTCATTCATTTCCATATGTGCATGAATTCTGCATTCTTGCAGCATTCCTTGACTGCTTAGAATGGGGAGCGCTCTGTATCACTGTAAATGAGCACATAGATCAAAAAAAACCCACCACAACAAAACCAGTAAAATACTGCGCCTCACTGTCTTGGTTTGGGTAAATTTGGGAGATAACCTCCAAAGGAGTTCTTCCAGAAAAGTAAATTCAAGCGGCCCCTCCCTTGATTGGTTTAGGAAAAGATTTCTTCAGAGAGAAGACTGTTGATCCAACAAGCAAAGCACTCCCCAGCACAAAAATGAACAATATTAAACAACAGAACATTTTCTTGCTCTGAGGAGATGATAAATTTAGAAAAGTATCTCTTGGGTTTCTCAGTCCCTCAGGCGCTGGGAAATGCTGCGGCCCAGAGCAGGCGCCGGTGGCCACAGGTGGGGACTCCCAGTGCTCTGCTGGGTTTTCAGTCCAGAGTAGGTTCAAAGCAGTTCCAGGGAAAGAACAAAACCGCAGTGCAGGGAACTTCTCTGGTTGAGCTAGCTAAACCTAACTAAAAAGCAAAAGAGAGCCACTGCAGACAGCACAATCCAGCTGAGGGACGTGGGGGAGCAAATGCAGTTTCTGATAACAAACTCCGTGCTTCTTCTCTCCCCACTTCACCCTCAGAGCCAGTCTGAAAGGTGGAGAACTCAGCACCCAACACAAATAGACAAACGATTGGGGATACAAGCATCACAAAGTCACTCCAGGACACTCACTCAGCATTTGCTTCCAAGGACAAGAACAGCTTGTGCACAGTGATGTGCAGTGAGGCTTTTTTGTCAAGGACTTGCAGATTTTCCACGAAATGTTTTCTCCTTGTGCCAGTTTCAGCTGGGGTAGATAATTTTTTCCCTGGTGGCTGATGTGGGGCTGTTTTGGGGTTGTGCTGAGCACAGGTTTGATAACACAGACATGGTTTTGTTGTTGCTGAGCAGAGTTCACAGAGACAAGGCCTTTCTTGCCTTTCGTCCTGTCAGCCTGGGGAGGAGACACAGGCAGGACAGGTGACCCCAAGTGACAAAGGGATATCCCGGTGACATCCTGCTCAGGGTATAAAGTGCAGGGAAGAAGGAGAAGAGGGGACATTTGGAGTGATGGGGTTTGTGCTCTCAAATCACTGTTAGGGGGGAAGGGGATCCCTGTTCTCCTGGGGATGCTGAGCACCTGCCCATGGGAAAAGTGAATTAATTCTTTGTTTTGCTTTGCTTGTGTGCAGCTTTTCCTTTCCCCGTGGAACTGTCTTTATCTCTACCCATGAGTTTCTGAGCTTTTACCCTTCCAATCCTCTCCCTGATCCCACTGACGGGGGAGAGAGAATGTGATACTGCTATAATGCTCTTCATACAAAATTACTCTGACCTCATCTACACAAAACTGCAGACAGACTGTTCTAAGTAAGACAAAAAAAAAAACCCTGCAATTAGCATTTACCAAAATGAGCTCTTCAGAGGATGCAAACAGGAAAAGACAGGGGGTTTTTATGTCTCTGTGAAGCGCGGGAGGGAAGTGCTACCTTAGCCCTGTAAGTAGAAAAGTGTCCAAGCAGACAAAACAGGGCTGGAGTGAGGTCATGTCTTTGTCAGTGGCACTCAGGAAGCCTGACTTCACTCTGAGGGACCCCTGCAGCCGTGTCCTAATGCTGCAGCTCAGAGGGGATAAGGAGGAAGTGACTGTGCAACCAAGAACTATCGTTCACCCTCATTACGCTGCTGTGGTTGCTCAGTGTTGTTCATGTGGATTTGCTGAGGCACAGAAAACATGCAGCAAACGATGACTGGATTGGAAACTGAGACCTCAGTGTGTGATTGTAAAGAGACAGTATCAGGCCAGACTTTGCTTCTCTATAGCAAAACGCACGATTCTCAGCACAAAACAGATTAATAATTTTATTTGTGGCCTGAAAATAGACAGAGAATCATGGAGTCATAAAATGACCTTGGTTGGAAGGGACCTTAAAGATCATCTAGTTCCATCCCAGCTGTTGTGGATAGGGATCTTTCACTATCTCAGGTTCCTCAGAGTTTTTTCCAAGCTGGCCTTGGGCACTTCCAGGGCAGCCACAGCTCCTCTGAGCAACCTGTATCAGGGCCTCCCCACCCTCCCAGAGAAGAATTCCTTCCTTTTATCTAATCTATCCCACTACAGACCCCTGAGGGACACCACTGGTCACTGAAGTATAAAATCTGAATCGCATAAATCATAAAATCAGCTTTGGAGGCAATCTAAGCTTTAAAACGGGCTGGACACTGGCATGAGGAGTTTAGGATCCTGCTGATGAAGTACACAGAAGAGCAGGGCCTCTGGAAACCAAGGCTGTAAACCATGACCTTAGAAGAGGAACATTCTCTCCAGAGAAGCAGAGGCTGTGCAAAAGCAAAGGGAGGAGCTGCTGCTGTTCCTCAGGTAATGAGTTCCTGGTGTGGTCTCTGCCCAGCAGAGTTATCCAAGCCAAGTGGCAGCATAGCTTTGTCCAGCAGCAACATCCACAGCTTAGAGATATTTTTGATGGACTGAAATATTGAAAATCTCTTCTTTGCATGAGCACAAGGTCCTTACTGTGCCTAAGCCTCGCAAGGAAAGTGTCAGAGTGATGAGCTATTATCTAAAATTTTACTAACTAGGAAAAAAGAAGTAGCAGACTCTTCAGACTGGCAGGAGAATGTTTAATAAGGTGTGATGTCTGGGCACTGCAGCTGAAAGGATTTCAGATTAGGAGCTGGATGCCATTTTTTACCAGTTAAGGTTAATAAGCATTGGAACACCTTTCTAAAAGCTCTCATTTCTTCCCTGAAAATACCAAGTTTTAAAGAGTCAAGTGGGTCAATCTTCCTCACACAACAGCAGCTGGCACCTTGTGGGACACCGGGTGCCTGTCCTGGATGGATTTCCAGCACAGAAAGGGGAGGTTTTTTTGTTGGGAAAGGTCATGGGTGGGACATTGCTTGGTTATGTTTTCTCTTAAAATATGTCACCATCTGGTTTCCGTGTTTGGAAGTGGTGAACTCCTGCTCTGAGCAGAGGAGAATGGCTCTGCTACACTGGGGATGGGTGAGTTTTTATGGACCATGGAAAGTCGTGCTGTTCGCTGGCAAGGGCTTGAGTACACACATTTGTCAGTTCATATTGGAGCATATAAACCCCAGTAAACATCAGGAAGGAAATAAGGTTGCCTGGTGTGGTTATGATCTAGACCATGACATGAACATTGCAAAATGTTCCCCTGGGAGGAAAAAAAAAATCTGAAAATATTGCGGGCAAGAGAGCAGAGAAGCAGAAGAGACTGAGAGTTCTGAGAGAGAATAGGTGATTTGGGAAACAGCCTTGAGGTTATGACAGAATCCCTGCAACTCAGACTATGTAGGAGGGCAAAAGTTGGGTTTGGTTGGGAAGTTTCTTGCCCTGTTTAAGTGTGCTGGGTGTTTTTATACTCCTTTGTAAATCCATTTCAGGCCTCAAGAGATTTTGTAGCATGGTGTATAGTGGAAGGGTGTTTTTATCTGGTGGACCTCAGGTTTTTCTCCTGCTGAAGGTCAGGATAGATGGATTTTGAAAGGACCAGTTGTTCACATCAACTCAAGATCAAGCTATTCTTGATCTGCCCACGTATTGTATCTGTTAAACACTGCACTTACTTATTTCTTTACAAATTTCTTTGCATCATGGCTGCTGAAGATTTCCAGGACTCATATCTGATGTTATTCTGGGTGTCCAGCAAGGAGGAAAATCATTTCCTTTTGCAGGAATACTTCCACTGCAGTATCAGGTAATAGAGCTCCCCCATCCCTTTCAAACACGCACCCTCCCGGAACAATGGTGAAAAAGGAGTCGTGATATTTATCAATTTCCACCATTTAACTTCCTGAAATGGAAACCCTAATGACAGCCCATGCAGGCTGTATGGTCAGGAAAACCAGACAAAGTCTCCCATTGTACCGGTCTGGTTGTTACGGGAGAGGATCTGCCTGCTTTGGTGTAACAGGATGTACTGCATATTTTGTATTTTTGCCCAGTGCTCCAATCCCTGTGGGCTAACCCTTTTCAACAGCAGCAATAAAAGAAGAAAAAGACTGAGGCCCTTCTCTTATACCACTTTTATTTTCGGGGGATATTAAATACAAAGAGTTTCACTCTCGGTGGAAGTTGTCCAACTGACTCCAGGATACTGTGTAATCATTAGGAACTGGAAAAACTCAAACTGCCTGTCTGTAGTGGCTTGGATAAGACCTGCTGGGCGCCTTCCAGAAATGAATATTGCAGCTGTGATGAGACTTGTGTTGGGGCTTTTCTTTCGGGGTGAATCGCGCCCTTACGCCCAAGGCCAGCCTGAGCCTAATGCATCATCTGAGACCCATTTAAGCCCTTAAAATAAGACTAAAATAGCATTTAAATGTCACACGGACCTCCCAGCCCCTTCTGAGGGAAGTGAGCGTGCTGCAAGATACGTGCTAAACATTAAAATGTATGTGCTGATCATTAACATGTCTGTGCTAATCATTAAATGGATGCTTTCCACTGCTAGAGACGGGAAAATATATCCCAAAAGCTGCATCCCTGTCTTACAGATGGAACATCTCAGCCTGCACTAAAACCTTTGAAAAAAGCGTCTAAAACCTTTGGAAAGGAACCTTGTGCAGGGCTCAGTTGACTCTGCAGCCTGGTGAACTCTGGAGCAGCAGGACTGGCTGCTGCAGGAAGGAGTGCAGCTGCTTTGGGAGAGCTGGATGTGGCTCAGGACGTGACACCCACTCTCTTTAGGAGGATTTACCTGGCCTGGCTCTCTCTATTCCTGTCCCCCGTGGGGATGCATTGCTGGCTCATTTTCACCCCAAAGGAATCTTTGGTGGCTTCTCTGGCACAAACCAAAGCACAGCCTGTGGAGGTAACGGGAGAATCCCTCCAAAATCAGGACCACAATCCTACCCCAGGAGCACCCAAGGCCTCTTGGACAGCAAGAGCTCTCAAAATGGTCCCGTTTAGGGATTAATGTTGGGAGAACAAGCTCTAGGCTCTCCACCTTTCACGGCAAAGAGCTCTCTTTGGAGTGGTTCTCTGTTGGAACCCAGGGGGTTCCTGTGATGCCTTTGGCCGACCCAAAACCTGCTCAGGAGGCTTTTCAGCCTTGCCAGAGGTGTCAGGGACCCGCGAATGATACTGAAAATGCCTGTGGCTCTGATTCTAATCCATGGAACAGGCTGTCAGCTTTGTATGAGGAATTTCAGGTCACAAAAACTTAGATAGTAAAATAGTAGTAGATATAAGTAAAAAGAAAAGAATTTGAGTGTATGTCCAGGGGGGTTTAAAGCCCTGTACAGGGGGGTTGGAGATCTGTACAGGGGGGTCTGAGGCCCAAGATGGAGAATTTTTACACGTGGTATGTTATCT
>VXBU01012597.1:35110-82992 GCA_013400315.1 Bombycilla garrulus | reverse complement strand
CTTCCGATTGGGCAGCCGCGCTTGTCACTCTACGCGGCCGAGAGCAGGAGGCGGACCCGGCTCTCCGCTGCCGCGCAATAGCGGCCTCCCATTGGCGAATCCTCCTGTCGCTCCGCGCCGCGGGGGGCGCGGATTGGCGGCCGCCTCACGGGGTGTCCCGCCCCGCGGGGCCGTGCGGCGCCTCGACCCGACCTACGCGGGGGGCGGCAGGGCGGGCTACGTGCTCTACGCCGGGGGACAGCGCTTCCTGCTCGACCTGGAGCGCGACGGGCCGCGCTGCCGCTACCGCGGCACGGTGGACGGCAGCCCGCGCTCGCTCGCCGTCTTCAACCTCTGCGGCGGCCTCGACGGCTTCTTCGCCGTGGGCCGCTCCCGCTACACCGTGCACCCGGCGCGCCGCGCTCCGCGGGGAGAGGCCGGAGCGCGGATCTACGGCGAGGGCCCGGCCCGCGCCCCTCACGTCTTCCGCAGGGAGGGCTTCAGCTTCGAGACGGTGCCGGCCCGCGCCAGCTGCGAGACCCGAGACCCCGCCGGGCCGGCGGGCGGGGACGGGCGGCGGAGGCGGCGGCGGCGCTCCGTGTCCCGGGCCCGGCAGGTGGAGCTGCTGCTGGTGGCCGACGCCTCCATGGTGCGCAAGTACGGGAAGGGGCTGCAGCACTACCTGCTCACCCTGGCCTCCATCGCCTCCCGGCTCTACGCGCACGCCAGCCTGGAGAACCACGTGCGGCTGGCCGTGGTGAAAGTGGTGGCGCTGGGCGACAAGGACAAGGGGCTGGAGGTCAACAGGAACGCCGCCACCACGCTCAAGAACTTCTGCAAGTGGCAGCACCAGCACAACCGCCTCGACGATGACCACGAGGAGCACTACGATGCCGCCATCCTCTTCACCCGCGAGGTAGGCACGGCCCCGACCGTAGGCACGGCCACGAGGGCGACGAGGTGTCCCTCGAGCGTGGGGTGGCCAAGCTGCCGGAGCTCCGGCCAACCCTGCTCGGCTTTAGCTCCCCGCTCGTGGATCCAGATCGTCCATCGGGCGGTGCAGCATCTCGGGGACCCGCACCCACGCACAGCTGCCGGGGATGGCGGAGGGGTTGAGAATCGTGCGTGTCCCCTGCCCTGTGCTGTCACCGCCGCTGTGGGTACACCAGGGCGGTGTTGGGACCCCAGCCCGGTGGAGAGGCGGGAACTTTGCTCGTGGGACTCAGCCTAGCGTCCGTCTGCTTGAGACATTACTTTGTCCCGTCTGTCCCTGTGAGATGTTAAACACCCGGCTCCTGTCGCTCCGTAGAGGTGGTCCAGTCGGGAAGGGCTGACAGCACTTCCTAGCCTAAATCACTCCCCAGACAAACCTGCTAGTGAGAGCGGTGCAGAGCACGCTAAGAGTACAGACGTCTCGCTTGTGGAGCACGTTGGCACGCTATTTCCAGCAAGAATAGCTCTACCGCACTGGAAGCCAGCAGCGCTTGTGGGGCAAGTGTAGGACGTAGATGCAGACCGCAGGTAAACAGGGCTGTGCGAGCTGGGCTGGTGGCGAGGGGCTGCAGTCCCTGGCCTGTCCCGCAAGTGCGTGCCCCGATCAGCTGTGGCTTGGATCTGGTTGTCTTGCCCGTGCACAGCCGTGCCTTGTTGCTCCACGCCGGGTTGTTGATTAATTGCATTGCCAGAGGTCGTTAAGGGACATTGCTCTGGTAGACATGTGGCCGAGTTTATGCAATGAAGTTCTGTAAGAATATCCCTTCAGCGGTTTGGGTTTGGTGTTTTCTTTTTTTCCCTTTCCCCAAGTACGAAGAAAATAACTGCATGACTTTCCGTTCATTTGAGTTCTCCGGCTTTGCTACATCGTAGGAGCCTGCCAAAAAGGATGCTTTGGATGGTTTGTGGAAGGAGTTGCTCCAGAAGGGAGAAAAAAAGCTCCTGGCTTGCTTTTATAGCTGTAAATAGTTGAAACATTAGGTTCTGTGTCAGGCATCACTTGTACAACAG
Organism: Bombycilla garrulus; assembly: GCA_013400315.1. Classification (NCBI taxonomy): domain Eukaryota; kingdom Metazoa; phylum Chordata; class Aves; order Passeriformes; family Bombycillidae; genus Bombycilla; species Bombycilla garrulus. The sequence continues at coordinate 81,009 of VXBU01012597.1, read as the reverse complement.
GAGCCCTCTTTAGCAGTTTAAAGCCTATCAGTGCAATTTGCAAGCTTTCATTTTTTTTATCACTATAACCTGAATGAAAGTGAGCTACCTAGCCTGGGTCAGAATGTCTTTGGGTTTGCTGTAAACATCTTTTCTAATGGCTTATTAAGCCTGAGCCAGAATCCATCACTTCCCTCTGGAAGAGTGTTTCTCTCTGCCAGTATTCCCACTTATTTCCCTGGGCCATATGACAATTCAGAAACGCTTGGGGTGGCGACTGTGATCCTTAACATCAATTATTAAGTTAATTTGTGTTGAGATAGGATGTGACTTTAAAGCGCAGTTGCTTTACAGATGCTTAGCTGCAATTCTTTGCATGGATACCCTCCCACCAGAATAAGAGGGTGCTGCTAATCAGTAATCCACTTTCAAAGACTCATGAGCAATGCATAGAATCACCGCTCTGGGATGCAAGTAGTGCATAGAATAAACAAATCACCACAGTTCCTGTGGTCTCCTTCCACTCTTAAAATGCAAATGTCGCTTGCACTGCTATTCAGGGCTGCTTCTTGAGAAAAAAAAAGCACAGGCTTGTGTTTTCTTGGTTTACATTTTAACAGCTTTAACTCTGGGATTAGCTGCTCGATGCAGTTCAGGACAACTTAATCTGCTTTAATGCTTTGCTGTGTGCACACGGACATTGTTTGGCAGTGTTTGACTGAATTAAGAACCAGACTGGAGTTTCTTGCTGCATGTGTTCATGATGTTCTTAGCAGAGAGCGTGTGTGAGCCCACACGATTTTTATATGCTTACCCTTGAAATGTCAACATGAATCTCTTTGCTCCCTGTGGAATGTAAACACGAAAAGGGTTAAAGGACGAAAAAGCAGTGGAGATGTTTCCTGGAGAAAACAGCCCCACTTTGAACTGAAGGAGAGATTTTTTCCAGTTTAGCTTTTCAATGAGAGTGGCAGCAGTTGGCAGGAGAGCACCACTTTTACAACTCTGTTTTGGATGGATGAAGTTGGTTGCTAAGCTACAAGACGCCGAGCCGTGGCTGCGTGTTTTGATGGGCTCTGAATATCGTCATGCTGATTTTTGAACATCCAGATGTCTCTTTCTAAGTGCCTTGGGTTTCAGGCAGTGGGCAAATGTGTGAGGCACATTTTCCATCGTTGTTTACTAACTGAGGCCACCTTGAGCTTCGTGTCTCTCCGTCAACAAAATAATATTTGCAGGTCGTTTGTGAGCTGAATGCATGGCCTCAGCTGCATGGAATTGGTTTTGTGTAGATAGAATCTGCATTGTGCATGGCTGGTGCCATACAAATCCCTAATAGAATAATTATCTTTGTTCCAGAGTGACATTTCATTGGGTGTTATTTTTTTACACCAAAAGAGGGTTTTATTTGAGTTCCTACAAAGGAAGAATCCCAACAGAGTTCAGCAGCGTCGATTCATCCTTTTTGGTTGTCTTTACTTCTTTAAAGATAAATCAGTAACCACTGATAGACTGAGAGCGCATTGGCAGCTCTCCTTTATTATTAAATTAGTAGTGTTTCACATTATATAGATTCAAATTATGCTTGTCATCATCATTACCATCATTCATACGAGGAACTACTTCCCATTTAAAAAAAATTAGAAGGAAATCCACTGATTCTGAGGTAAAACAGACACTTACTTCTGGTCATAATCTGATTTAATTGGATAAGGGCTTCAAGGCAATTAGCCTGCAGATGATAGTAAATCAATATGAACATGAATTCAGTTTGAGGTGATAGAGGCAGCATCTTAAATCTGTTCTTAGGCTTTGAGTTGCTTATCAGTGATGGCGAGGATCTGTTAGCTGCAGTGGGTCCTGTGTTTACTCTGTAAATGCAAGGAGCACTTGAGTTACCTGTCTGACCATCATGAAAACCTTCAATGGACACAGAAATTACCTGTCACTAAATACTGCTGAAATTCAGTTGGGCTCCACAGTGATTATTTAAATCTGATAATGAGAAGTGTATTTTCCCAGTGGCCCCATCTCTCATTTTGACCCATGAGGGGCAGGATGAAGCATGACAGAGGTTTGACTTGACAGTAAGAAAACGTGATAATTTTCTGATATTTCTGAATTTCCTCAAGGCAGCTTGACCATAACAGCCTTAGAGAGTACATGGGTCTCCTGCTGTTGGACTACTTTGTGGCTGAGTCCTTGACAGCAGCTGTAAATCTTTGTGCCACATCAATCCTGGAGCATACTCCATGGAATATGGTGGTGCAGGGATGCAGTTCTGGTGGCCAGGTGGGTCCTCCACCCCATGGAGAAGTGGCTGTGTGATGGGGAGGAGGAAGAGCTTGCAAAGCCCTCTTTCCCTGGAGATCAGATCACTCCTTGTCCATGGCAGTGAAGTCAACAGCAAATTTAGAATTTAGTGTTTCATCACTTATTCTCAGTGGCAGTCAACAGCAAATTCAGAGTTTATTCTGTTTCAGCTTTTTTATAGTGAACAGTTTGCAGGAGCTGCAAGCAGATTATCCTCAGATTTTTATGGATGCAACAAAACACTTGCCAGATTATTTGTCACAGCAGCGAAAGGGAGTAGATGGGGCTTGCAAACTGGAGTTGAACTCACACTGTTCTTTTTCTGCAGTCCAGCCTGCTCTGCAATTATCCTCTAGAATTCATCCAATCTGTTTCAGTAGTGGCCCTTAGTTAAATTTCAAGTGAACTATTGAATGCATTTGGACCAAATCCATCTCTCTTCCTTTCCCCCCAGTTCTGAATAATCTGAAGATTAAAATAGATGTTTCTCTCAGTAGATACAGGCATTAGGAGCAAGAAAAAAATCCTTTCCTAAGTGCTTGTTAGCATCATCTGTGATAGTACCATCATGCCTGGCTCGAGCAGAGAGTTCATGCTAGAGCCAAAGGCCACTGTCCTGCCTTTTTCTCCACAGTAATTATATGGGGCTGGTGTGTTTGATTTAGTTTAACTGTCCATCTGGCAGTGCTGTTGAAATTTAACAGCAAGCTTTGTATTATCTCAGCTCTGTAGATGATAATTTCATTGCATGGAGCACATGCTTTCTTTGGCTCTGCTTGTTTCTTCTTTCTTTTTTTTTCCCCTTTTCTCTGTTATCATCTTCCAACAATTATTATCCCCTAGTAGTAAAACAAGTCACTGTACCAATGGTCAGTAGAGTAGATTTCACTGTTAATTACTATTACTCTGTAGAAATTGTAGTGTGATGCATATACCAGTTTCATAGTGTTTTCACCAACTTTGTTGCACATCTAATACATTTTAATAATGTCTCTAGGGAAAGTAAAGTGGGACTTAACTGACAGAGGCGAAGTTTGATTCACCCTGATGTGGGGAGATGGTGTGGATTTTCCCCACAAAGGAACTGTGGCTTGGGCAGGTTAAATCACATATTTCACAGGTTGCATAACTGAGACTTCTCTTCCCCATGCAAATGATTTCAAGTGCTTTATGTGCATTTTGTCAATATTTTTGAATAACCTGTAGTTTGCATAACTGCTCTGTTTTGGTTTTGTGGTTTTTTTTTTTCAAGTGCTCAAGCTTCAGGCTTATATTTATCATATGAACCCCAAAAGCAAATGACTCCAATTTTTAAGCTAAACTAACAGGGAAACACATTTGGGTTCTGTTTTGGTAGATATGGCAAGTATCACCATTGTGGTTTTCCCCAGAAGGTGACCAGCCTTTGGCCACCTCTCATAATGTGGACGGAGCAGTAACCCAGTGAGTCTTTCCTCACCCAGAATCCGTTCTGCTCGTGTGAACCTTGCATTTTTAAACCACGTGTGTCCGTGGCTGTGACATCAGTGGAAGTTCACTGACTTTGCAGAGAAGCTCATGGGAGGGTGGATGTGTGTGTTCCTAACACCACCTCGCCCCACCCTCCCCGCCCAGGCCTGCGGTGGGAACGCTGCTGCTGCAGGAAGTCGGAAAGTCGTGCTTAATTCCTTCCTCTGCTTGAGGGATTTTAGGTCTGTATCGCCCACCTCCCAGGAGAGGTCCTTAACCAGGAGGTCGTAAGCTGTTCCAGGTGTTAAGGAAACTTTCCACCCCTCTGACCAAAGGTCTGTCACTGTTTAGTGAGTAATTCATATGGTGAGAACGAGAGGAATCGTGACCTGAAGCCGCTGAGTGCAGCGCAGCGCTTGGAGCGAGGTGGTCTGGGTTCCTCACGCACGGAGAGGAGGCTGTTTCTGTGATTTACCACAGGCTGTGCAGTGGGAAAGAAGGAGGACGAGTAATAAGGACCAAAAATTGCGTCCCTTCACTGAGTGTACTTCAGCTGCAGCCCAGGCTAGAGAAGCCTTGGGCTCAGGGGCCTGTGTGCATGGCAGGAGCTTGGTGTAGGCCATACAGTGCTCTCCTAAAAAATATGCTTCTAGTTGGTCTTGTCCCTGGAAGGAATTTGTAGCTGGATCACAGTCTGGGAAAAGCCTTTAGCTGATAACCTGTTGCAAAGGGACCAGAAGAACACGTGAACAGAACTGTAAAGGTTTTAGCTGTGCTTTTCAAGAAGGTGACATGCAGCTTGGCCTCATACAAAGCCTCATCCTGGGGGCTCCTCTCATTCTGATCTGAGAAGCTCTATAGGCTTGGCTTCCCTCAGGGGCAAAGGTGGAGAAACATGAAACATCTGAACCCCAGTAAGCAAAGTGCCAAGCTGTTCCTGAGTGTGGAACTGCAGGACTTTGGGGCCCACAGGATCCCACACTCCAAGCCCTGTGAGGGGTGGATAACTCAGAAGACCTGAGGATATGTTCTTCTGCCCTTGAGTCCCACCAAACTGTTCACATCATGTTTTGGATCTGGTCAGCGGGCTCTGACCTAATACCAGATTTCACTGAACAGTTTATTCTTGTTTTGAGACCTACTGTAGAACACATTTCAAGGTGAAATAAACTCCCTGCTCCTGCCAGGACATGGTGACAGTTATCTCCCTTCACAACAAGGCCATGTACACATGGCAGCCAGCCAGCTGATTCAGAATGCCAAGAAAACTTGGCCTCTAATGAGCTGTCTAATTAACTACTAGACTTGTGATGTCAAGCTTAGTTTTACTAAGCCATTCCTTTGCCAGAGTTTAGCATCTCTTGCCTCCTGCATAGCACATGCATTTCCTTGTCATTCTTCTGTTTTGAAATTTCTGTAAAGCAGATCAAGGGCCAGGCTGCTTTCCTTCTTCAGAAATATCAAAAAACATTCTTTAAAGCTTCTGCTGCTGTTCTAAGGCAATTGAGCATCCAGATCTGAGTAGCTGGCTAGCTTTCTAAAAAAAAAAAAAAAAAAAAAAAAAAAAAAAACAACAAAAAACCCAATAGAGTGAAATAATCATTGGAAACTGATTTTATATATCACGAGTCCCCTCTTTCCTTATGCTTTAGCTGCAGTATGAACAGTTGATGCTACCCACACAGATTTTTTTTAAATTGCATAATTACATTGAAGCCTGTTTTTAGCAAAAAATAAAATATTTTCCAGGGAAATAAAACCTTCTGCTCTACTCCCAGAAAGTTTACTTCATGAAAGTAGTAGACTGCTTTCCAGGACTGCCCAGGAAAGCAAAAAAACAAATGTAACTATTGATTCTGGTAATGAATAATCCATAGCCAGTGTTTGATGGCTAAGCAGGCATGATTTTCAGTAACGTCACTTGCAGTCAAGTTGTTTGGAAGCTGGTGTTGGTGAATTGACCCAAAAGCAAACTTTTCAGATTATTTGTCTCAGAGATGCCACTTGATAGGCTGCAGTTCTGTTTTTAGTGTGTACTTTGAACAGAAATATATTCCAGTTGAAATCATGCAGAGGCGGGAGAAGTAAAGAAGCAAATGAGACAATGACAGTATAGAGGAGCCCTCAGTAATCTGATTATTGGTAATGTCAGCCTTAGCTGCATATCAGCATCCTCAGGCAGTCCTCGAGGGCTGGAATGGGCAGGGAAAACCAGGATGCTCCATCCATGCTTTGCTCAAAGCACAGCCATGGCATGCCCCGCTCTAGCAGCAGCTGGGCAACCCCCAGACATCCCCATAACAGCTTCTTGCAAAGCAGCTGATGCCAGAAAACACTTCCTGTCCTTGTTTCCAGAATCCTTTACAAGCCCCTGTGCTGCTTCCCAGCTGGGATTTGGCAGCGGCTGCAGGACTCCCACACCGGCTGCTGAGGGGGCACGGGGAGGTGGCCACGGGGCTACTGAGGGACCAGGGCTTTGCTGTGGCACTGCCCACCGCTTCTGGCACCAGTGTGGGAGCTCTTCTCCTTTCTGGGCATGGCTGGTCCCTGAGGACACCTGCTTGCCAGCTGTCCCTGGGGAACTGGAGCAGCTAGGTGGTACAAGCAGTTTGCTGAATCACGTCTTTCCTGCTCTGGGATTTTCTAGGACCGGCCTGTGCTCCAGTCCTGATATCTAGGGAAGGGTTTGTAATGCAGCCCTGTGCACAGCTTTGGAAATACTGAGGTGAGGTTATCTCTGCTCCAATGTTCCATACTCCACACGTCCCATCAGAATTAGCTGCACGGAAGTTTACAAGATTGCCTGCTTAGAAAAATTGTGGTTTTGTTAGTTACATTTGTGTCATCAAACTGGTTGAATCACTGTGAAGTCTGGCTGTGCAAATTCCCAGTGTAACTGCTTTTTGTGTGCAAATGCAGTCAATTCTGCCTGGCATGAGCATCTGGGTGCTGATACCATTGTCCCCACGCTGGGAGCAGCACTGATGTCAGTACCTGTGTAACAGTGGCACCCAAATACAAGAAAAGACTGAGTGACACAGAATCAGCCCAAATTAATGCAGTTTATATAGTTTTGGCGCTGTCAACCTTTCTAGCCCTCCTCCAGTAAGCTGCTTTCTGTCTGATTTATGTGCTTTTTGGTACTTGAGTAAGAATTTTGGTTCAGCTGCTTGTGTGGATTCAGGTAACATTGCTCCAGCACAGAATCACAGGGTCAGTTTTGTGGGAAATGACCTCTGAAATCGTTGAGTCCAGCCTATGAGTGACCACCACCTTGTGCTGGGCCAGGGCACTGAGTGCCACATCCAGACTTTCCTTAAACATCTCCAGGGACAGTGACTCCACCACCTCGCTGGGCAGCCCCTTCCACCACCTAATCACCCTCTCTGTGAAGAAATTCTCCTTAGTGTCCAACCTAAACATCAAGCTTAAGACTGTGTCTTATCCCATTAGTAGTTTCCTAGAAGCCAGAACTGAATCTGAAATTTCTCCTCCGTGTATGTAATACTGCTTTGTATTTTTAGCTTGAAAAATAACTTTGTAGGGAAAAAAAAATATTTTTTTTTGTGTTTGTGAAGGGATGCTTCCAGTATCTGTGCGCTCTGTGTGGTTTTCTTTGACTTCAGTGGGATTTGAATCCTGTGCATTTCCAGGTTTGCCTAACCTGTCATAATCAGTGCACACTGCTGCTCTGAAGCCTCCTACAAGGTGTCTCTTAGATGGATTAATTATGAAAGGCCTCATAAAAGAAAGTCCTTGTAGAAAGAGATCTGAAGGGAAGAGGAGAATCTTGAAAATGAAGGGAAAAAAGTGCTCTTTGATCATTTTGAAAATAACATTTGCCATGCCTTGAAAATGACAATTTCATTCAACTACAATGTAATCTTCAAGTATTCCAAATAGCATGGCTTTTCCTGCTTTTCCTTCTCATCCAAAAAATGTGTATATATTCACATTCACACTAATATTCTTCCCTCTGCTTCAGCAGAACCATGGAGAAATTGCTGCTGGTGATAAAACACAGTGTCTGACCAAAGTTGAAAGACAAAACCCAGTGCTACCTGCATTGTTTTCGGAGACACCCCATATCTACATGTGGGAGAAGTGGTTAAATTGTTGGGATTTTACACTCTCATATCACTGATTCTCAGCAATCTCTGAGAATTGCTAAATACTTGGTATTTTATTGGGTAACAGACTATTATTTGTACTGCTTGACAGATGTGGAATGAGGTTTCACATATAACAATCTCATTTCTGTTAAGTGAGAGTGTAGGATTGGCTTCAGAAAAGAAAGGTGATCTCTGGTTCAAGGACTGATCAGGAAGCTGAAGCTTTCTCCGTGCCTTAGTTTACCTTCTGTAAATAAAGAGAATTTTCTGGTTTTATTCTCAATGAGGAAATGCTTCCACAGCATATTTTCAGTACCTACCTCAATGCAAGCGTGAGCATTGCAGAAATACAAATTTGACTAACAACAGTTAGCTGCAGAATGTATCCAAAACCTGTTAAAGCCCATGAAAATACTCCCACTGACTTACCAGTGATTAGCTTGCTGTGCTTTTAATACGTTTAGCTGGAACTTTACACTGATATTTTCATCCCGCTCCTGCCTTCGGCCGAGGCGACTTTAACCGGTTGTTACCGCTGGGTGTAAAAATTCATTGTAATGACTTTTTTTTTAATTATTATTACTTTTCTTTTCCCCTTCCCGGGCAGGATTTATGTGGGCATCATTCCTGTGATACCCTGGGAATGGCAGACGTTGGGACCATCTGCTCCCCCGAGCGCAGCTGCGCGGTGATTGAAGACGACGGCCTCCACGCAGCTTTTACAGTGGCTCACGAAATTGGTATGCGGTGCCTTTTCTGTTCCCCTGCCAAGCCAAACACTCGCAACAGCTGCATTAGGAACCAAAATACCCTGCAATTAATTCCAGATTTCCCCCGGCCCAGAGCCCCACCTGGGGATTAGGGCTGTGTACATATGCACTTCAGGGTTAACTAATAAGGGATCAGAAGGCAGGGGAAGGCGCACAGTAGGTGTTTCCTCCCTGACAGTGGCCTTTCTAAGCGGCAGTTGAAGTGAAAATTCAACGGCTGTTGCTACTGCCCAGAGATGTCAGTGCATGGCCCTCCTGAGAAAGCTTTTGGCCCATCTGTTGTAATTTGCATGCACTTATTTATTGGAAAATAAGTCACATTTTTCAACTTGTTGCCTGCTCTGCTGTTAGGAAGCTTTTTTTCCTCGTGTTACCTGCAGAGAAAAGCTTTTGTGGCAAAAACCCAACGTAATTCAAGTATCTTTGTAAGTGTATGGAAATTCCATCTTTATGGATGCTGGAATAAGTGAAATAGTATTTAGGTGATAAAGGTTTGGTCACAAAACCTGTTTAGCTTTGTTTCAGTTTCCACCTCAGTGGACAGCAATTAAATTAGGAGCCTTGCATGTACCCTTCAGAAGGGTTTAAGATAGAATTACTGACAGAAGAAAGATTGTGTTCTGAGATATTATTGTGTTGTGATATATTCCTTCAGAGAGAGACTGCTGTCATCTTGATCATGTTCAATTTACTGATATTTTGTGAACTGTGTTCATATAGCAAATGTTCATACATTTGCTATAAGGGCTGTTCGCTTTGGGGAGGGAACAGCAATTTGAAAGTGGAGAATGTTCTTTTTTTTTTTTTTTTTTAAATATTCTTGGAAGGAAATAACAAGGAAAGGAGAACTTTCACAGGGAGCCAGCTGCTGAATTGCCTTGTACCTCGTGCCAAACCAAAGGAAAGTTTGCTTTGGGAGTATCATTGCAGTGGTTCCATTTTCAAGGAGCTTGCAGGTAGAGCCTGAGATCTGAGTGCCTTATACATATGGCTGAGGAAACAGAGGTCACCAAGGATGGAAAGTGACCTGACTCTTCAGGGACAAGTGACCCTAACCGTGCTCCTCTTACAGCTCTGCAAAGGAATTGCATCAGTGGTGGCTAGAGAAGGGATCAGGTGATGCTTGAAAACATGAAATACTGTGGCAGGACGAGTCCCCAAAGCAGGAATTTTATTTTAGTAAGCGATAATGTCACAACAAAAGAAAAAGTCCTCTGGAATCACTAATGCAATGCATTTAGAGAGGGCTACAGCAGTGTAGAAAGATTGATTCACATGGGATGTGGATGTGGATGCTGTGAGTGAGCCATCACAAACCTGGGATGTGTTAAATGGCAAACTTAGCCTGTCATTCAAAGCCAGAGTGCTGGGACACTGCTTGTGTCCCTTCCTCCCAGGAGTGATGTCTCTGCTGAGGATCAGTGGGTAGGGTTGGGTGAGGAGCCCTCATGTTCATGGATCTGGTGCATGAAGAGGAGAGCAGTGCCTTTCTTACCGTTTTACCAGCAGTAAATACATTTTTGGGTAGATTAAAAATGAAAGAACACAGATCAGTAAAGACAGGAATAAGCAGCAAATGTTCACATTGTTGAATTCCACATAACATGTAAGAGAAAATATAAGCAAAAGTGAATTATTTTTAGTGATCTAGAAGCACATTTTGGAGGAAGGCCATTTTTATACCTAGGCATTTACAGGAATCTCTAAAAACTGTAATTTTAAATGTAAAAAAGGCATGAATTGAAATGAATAAATAAGAACCCTAATGGACATAAAACCTCTAGTTTGAGGCTGTTTAAAATAACATCCTCTTTTTTTTTCCTCTTTCCCACCAGAAGTTTTTAAGAAAGGAGGGGTGTCAAGTCACAGAATGATCTTTGTGTGTGTGGCCTGAAGTGGGAGAAGCTGAGAAGAAAACATGGCTAAAATTGCTTGAGTACTTAAATTAAATCAAAGGTCAAAAAAGGTTGAAAAATAAAAGTGTGGCATGGATACCCTTTAGTTAAGCACTTTGGGGAAAACCTTGCTTTATTTTATTTGGAGACCAGATTTCTTCCTGCAATCCAGAAATCTCCAAATTCCCCCTGTCCTGTGGGCAGGGTGTAGCTTTAATTTTACAGTGGCTCAGTTCCTCAGCCAGAGGGGATGCTCTGAGCCCGAGATGTTCTTTCCTGTCAGCTGCAAAGTCAGGGTGAGCCCCTGGGTGAAGCAGAGTCACTCTCAGTGCTTTTTGTGCAAGGGGAGCAGATGCAGCACCTTCAACATGATCCTCAGAGTGCCCTCACTGTGACTTCCAGGGGATCTGAACGCTCTTGCTTCCCCCCTGAAAGATCCAAGAGCATTTTCCAGGCTCAGATTCTTTCTCTGGAAGGCAACCAAAGTAAATTGAACTGCAGCTCAACCCGACAGGAGGATGCACAGCCCTGGGACTCAGGTTGGATTGGTGCACAGGAAGCCAAAAAGCAGCTTTGCTGCAGAGCAAACCTGCTGCTTCTGTTGCCAGGGTTTCTGCCACATCACGTGTGAGATGTTTGTTTTATTTCTTTCAGATAAAATAGATGGATTTTGACCAGTGGTTTTTGAGGGGGAGAGAATGAATGAGCAGCAGCAGGCAAAACCTCCACAGGCCTGTAAAAGGAGAGCACAGGAAGGAATAGATGCAACCAAATTCTTGGTACAACTGATTAGCTGGCAATAAGAGGTGGAGATCTTTATGTAAAGTTTGATAAGGTAGGAGCTGAATCTTATCCTACTTGTATGTAGGAAAATCAGTAGTAGCTTGTCTCCAATGTCAAATGGAAAAAAAAAAAAGAGGATAATGCAACTAAAAAAACAGAAAGAAACCTTGTAACTTTGAATGTGATAATCCAGTTTCTCCTCAGAATACAGGGGAGCGGTGCTAATACCAAAAATGTTATTTTGAAATCACAGCCTGCAGTGACATCCAGCCACCAACAGTAAATCCATATCTGGGTATTTTCTAGCAGGGGACATGCTGCTGTCAGCTGGGACAGCAGTAGCTTCATTCTCACATAAATAACCCCCTGGATTCTTGCCTGAAATGATCAGTTCCTCACCATGTTGTGGCATATGGATGCCTTTTTTTACTTCTAGCAGCTCCTTCACCTACACCTCCACAGCTCTGCAGATCTGTCTGAGCTTAGGCACAGTAATGTAGGCATTCTCCAAGGCTTTGTTATCAGCAGCCTATTGTCTGCAAAAAATGATGTTTCCTTCCTTCATGCGCTTCCCTGCCTCTTGGGGGTGTGTGGAGGAGAGCATGAAAAAACCTGAGATTGCTCATAATCTCAGCAGTTATTAAATGTTTTCCACAGAGCAGCACTACGTTGCTTCTCCATGTATCCCTTATTAAAATAACCATCAGGAAGCAAAACCAATGAGATTTGCACTCTAATACTCTGGACTCTTGGATCAGAGATTTGTTACTTTGGCAGTGCTGAATTATAAACAAGATCAGCATGACCCAGCATCAGCAACGGGCACAGTCAGTCAGTTGGAATTACATTTGACATATTTTGTGATGGGATATGTCCATGTTTTGCAGCCTGGTGCCGTGTTTTGAGGTACAGTCATGGTGAGAAGTTTGTGCTGTAGTCCCACTGTGCTTTGGCACAGCCATACCACCACCCTAAACAGTTGGCCATCTACAAAAGCAAAATGAGAGGTGTTCAAGGGGACCTAAGTGGAGCTACTGCTTGATTTATCAATAGGAAATTTCCCCAAATCCCGGGGAAAGACAAGAATTTAACTTGAGTCTTGATCTATAGTCTCCTGAGTTTTAATCCAGTCTTTAAATACAAAAGCATCTTTCCTGCAGCCTTCAAGCAGGCAGAGTTCCAGTTCAGCTCAGTGGGAGTTACATGGGTTAAATTATATCTATCTTTGTTCTTTCCATCAATCTTGAGAAACTTACTTTTTTAAAAAGAGGCAATACAGCCTTTTTTTCTCAGTGATAATGTTCATTTGACCTTTTGCAATGTTCCTACTCCTCTGTTACACAAACACTCTGGCATGCAGTTACTCCTTCTGTCCTCCTGAGTAATATGGTTTACTGATGTTCTTTCCAAGCATTTTATTTTTAGGCTATAGCTTCGGCATTGCTACGTGGAACTAATTAAACCTTTGTTCATTAGTTTCCTTTTATCTTTCACATGTGACTTCTTTTGGGGAGGGGAGGCCAAAGGACGGGATAAAAGCAGCCTTCAAATATGTTAAAAAAATTTGCTGCAAAAATTTGCATTATAAATCATTCCCCATGTCCACCTGGGACAGCACAAGGGATGATGGCCTGGAATTGCAGCAGGGGAGATTTGCTTTAAGCACCAGCCAAAATGATCTAAGCAGGACAGTGGAGGGCAGGACTGAAGTGCCTGGGGAGGCTCCGATTCTGGAGGCTCACAGGAGCCAGCTGGCTAAAGCAGCTGTGGCTCAGGGGATGCTGATCCTACCCCAGGGCAGAGGGATGCACAGGATGCCTTTTCAAGGTCTCTGCTCAGCATCATTTTCTGTGGTGATGAGGAGTTAGCACAACATCCTCCACAGCTGGGCTGTGTAGTGCCTGAAACCCAGGGACTGCACAGAAACTGAAACTAGAAAATCATGGAATGGTTTGGGTTGGAAGGGGCCTTAAAAACGATGCAGTTCCACCCCTGCCATGGGCAGAGACACCTTTCACTATTCCAAGTTATTTCAAGCTGGCCTTGGACAATTCCAGGGGCAGCCACAGCTTTTCTGTGACAAGGCCGCAGCACCCTCACGGACAAGAATTTTCTTCAGGTGTTAAGTAACAAGTTTGATACCAAATCTTTTCCAGCATGCCATCATTCTGTGATTCTGTTACTAGTGAAGATAAAAGTATCACAAGCACCATCAGCAAAATGTATTAGAGAGCATAATTTTCTGTAAAAAAGCCATTTTAGAAGTGGGGTGTTGTTCCTGGCATCTCTACTCGCATGGTTCACTGAAATGCATCAGAATACCATGAACTCTGAGTGGATTGGAGCTGTTTATTCAGAGCCTGAGCTGTGTTTGAGCTGCAGGTCACTGAGGAAGGAATACCATGGCTGACCTACAGCAAACTCTGATTCTGACTTCTTCAGTGACAAATGAAACTGAGAACATCGTGTGTGATACTTAAAGGAGTCTTTTGATGTCCGTAGAAGAGTCAAAAAATCCTCCCACTCCTTGTTTTACCACATGTGCTCATTTTGTGTACACTCAAAAGTAACTAAATACAGCAATCTTTTCTTTGCCATGTTCTGCTGAACAGGCAGCCCTTTGATTTCAAGGCTGTCAGAGATAAAGCAGATAAAGACAAGCTTCAGACCTGACAGTTACAAATCTCCTGGAGCCTTTCATTTCACGGGGGATCCATTGCCAAGGGCACAGTCTCACAGCCACATGAGAAGAACGGTGGAGGTTGTGAGTCTCGTATTATGTTTCCTTCATGACAGATAAAATTTAGGCAAATATCCAGGTAATCATAATTAGGCAGATTTTCTTTCTTAAAACAACAACAAAAAACAGAGAATACACTCATCCAAGTCTTCTCTGCTGACAAACATCAGGAAAATTGCTTGATTCCTACTCTTTGAACCTTGTTTCAAAGTTCTGTCTTGACTTCTGCTTGCAAAAGCGCTCAAATTAAGCCTTTGTGAACATACCCTTTTTGATTAAGAGAAAAGGTGGGCAGACAAAGCTAAGCCTTCACAAAAGATGAAGGTGGGGCAGAAAATTCTGATGCCCCAAAAAGCAAACATCAGCTGGTTAAAATTTTGAATAAAAATTCTTGCCTTGCCTAGCAATATTTTTATTAACTTGTAATGTCGTATAAAATATATCATCGTTCCACCTGCAGCAGACGTGGTGCTTAAAGCAAGCTGTAAAACTGTGTTTTGTCTAATATTTCACAGCAGTCATTATCCAAAAAATATGTTACAGGCATGGTTTAGTGGTGGATTTGGCAGTGTTTGGTTTATGATTGTGCTCAGTGGTCTTTTCCAGCTTAAATGATCTCTGATTTTATGATGCTAAAAGTTAAGTTCAGTTTTCAGCCTGAGTCTTCAGCCTTCCAGACTGCAGGGTAAGGTAGGGATTGCTTTCCAATACTGCTTCCCCTATTTGACAGGTAGATAACACCAATATGATAATGTAGTATTGTATATTTGTATAATGTAGATAACACCAATACAATAAATAATGTAGAATTGTGTAGTATTTTTGTTGGGGGAGACTTCTGGTGCAGCAGACAGTGCAATTTTTACATTCTTGCACTGTCTGCTCCCGCAGAGTTGATTCATTTACCATGAGCTGCTGTGAATTATGTTCTTTCCAAGTTTGTCTGAGCTGAACAGGTATGAAATAGGTGTCACCATCTCCTGCTTCTTGATTGAAATGAATATTTCTCTTCTCCACGCCCTATTAATTAGTGCAGTGTGGATCTCCAAGGCCACATCTTTTTAGTGATTATTTATCAAGTCTGTGTGGACACAGTGGTCTCTGATTGCCTGGCCCACGTTGCCTGGGAACTGCCTGTCTGACAGGGGTGATGTGTTTCTGATCTCCCACAAGTCTGTTCCAACAAGCCAGCTCAGCACAGGTTTGTTTTGTGTAAAGTCTGCAGCACTGGTGGGTGAATGTCTGATTGGGGAATTTTTTTTATTTTTTTTTTTTAATGTCTGCTCCTGGGAAGAAGCTGCACTCCAGACTATTGTTTCATTGAGTCTAAAAAACTCTTTTAAGCCAGAAATATTCAAAACTGCCTCTGGGCTAGAGATTTAAAAGAGAGAGTGGTTTTTTTTTAATCCTTTTTCTTTCATAAGTGACCGATAGCACTCAAACAAAAGAAAACTGGAAGGAAAGTTCAAGAATAAAAAAAAAGAGGAATGGCCAGTTTTATATTCTATGCAATTTTCTTGGAAACTTGTGTAATTCAAACACTTCTGTTTATTAGAAAAACCACCAGTTTTATTAATTGTTATTGCTTACGTCCATCATGACTTCATGAGGATTCCTGAGTGATACCGGCATGAAGTTCTTAAGAAGGAGTCAGATACTCACAGGAGTTAGAAAAGCAGCCCATGCCAGAAGAAATGGTTTTATTTTGACAGAGTTCCCACGTGCAATCTTTGTTGAGCCAAGGGGAGAGCAGGAGGCTGGGCTGGTGATTAGCCTGGGGAATGTTGAGCCAGGAACTTCCTGAACCCTGATCCCCTGAGAGCCACTGACTCACGGGGTAACCTGGGGCAAATCTCTTGACCTTCTTTTGCTCCCCGGTTGTCCCAGCTGGAAATGAGGTGAAAGGCATGACCTCACTGGCAAACATGTGTTTCATCTGAGCTGAGCTTCTCTGAGAAAACAAATCACAATGCCTGCAGCATTGTTTAGCCTGCTGTGTCACTTGCCTATCTCCTGTGGTCAGATGGAGTGCAAAAGCTGCTCCTTGACCTGATGTCCAAGTTCTTGTCCGTGAGCGGGGATTGGTGGCTTTTTTCCAGGAGACCCAACTTGGTTTGTGCTTTAGCAAAACCTGGAGTTGGCTTGCTGTACGTTGTGGGTATTTTCTGTTTTCTTGTTTCTAATGCTTGAAATACCAGTGAAAAATGTGTGGCAGTAGAGTAATTTTGCATGCTGTTCACTCAGAGAACCTCTGCAGATAGTCTAGAACTGTTTATTAAGGAAAACCAGAAATATCCAGACTTCAAGAAGCTTTGGACAATGCCCTCAGGCACAGGGTGGGATTGTTGGGGCTGTTCAGTGCAGGGCCAGGAGCTGGACTTGGATGATCCTTGTGGCTTCCTTCCAGCTCAGAATATTCTGTGATCCTGGTTTGCTTCCCAGTGCTCCTGGGAATAAGACAGCTGCTCCACCACACATCCAGCACAGCTCTGGTGCACTCCTGCTTTCCCTGCAGGGCTCTTGTGTCCTGATCCTTAGAGAGGGTGAAAGTTTTAACTTGTCATAATTTCTCTGAAGTATTCCCACCCTGTATTAGGGATATCCCCCCCATTCCTGCAAGGCGTAGGGATCATTTCTGAACACACTGCAGGTATTATTTCCTGTTGGGCTGTAGCAGGCGTTGGCCTTCAGCAGGGAAAGCTGTGAGGGGAGGATTCCACTCCATTGGGGTCGTTGGTCTTTTTGGAGTTCAAGACGAATTTACAAGCAGGCCACCTCCTCCTTGGCTACAAGAGGGCAAACCCAGCCTGCCCTCCATCTGCTTCCTTCACCATTTCGTGCATTCCTACAGCATAACTTAACTAAACACCATCCTGCTGGTAAAATTGTATTATGTCATTTTCACTCAGCGGGAACTGTCAGCACCAGTAAGATGCTTCATTAAGTAGAAAACAGCAGATGATCTATGAACCCATTCTCAATCAGTCATCATTTTACACAGCTGCTGGGAGCCTTTTCTTTCTCTTCAATAGTCCGGTTTGACGTTTGTACTCGTACAGAATGGGGTGGGGTTAAAATTGGCATTGCTTTTAGAAGCTTTCCTTGTAAGATTTGTATTCCTCAAGTCTTCGCTCCTGCCCAGAGCTTTCTCCAGAGCTCTGCTTGCATGCAGGCTCACTTGGAGGATCAATCTTTCCAATTTGGAAGGGAAGCATCCCACCAGAAAACGCCAGAAACCATCCTAATGTCATGTAATAACATCAGCAGGGTTATGCACGTCAGGGGTTCAGACTTCTTGAAGTAGGAAGGGAGGTGTCCCTTCCTTAATTTCTGGATGCAAAAGGATGAAGGGTACGAGTGTTAAAGGACTTAGCCGTTCTCACTTCTGTGCTAAAAAGAGCAAAACTTAGCCAGGCAGTGTTTAGAGATTACACAGCCCTGTGATATTTTGAATTCTGATTCTTTTTAATGAGATGCAAAACCAAATGTGCATTACTGGGAGTTTGTCATGCAGTTTAATCACTTCTAAGTCTGGTCAGAGTGCCTTAAAAGGCAAAGTTAGGACAGGGAGAAATTTAGGATGTGGTAAGAATTAGGAATTTTAGCTCCATAAAATCTTTTGAGAGTTGCATTCACAGTGTTTGTAAGTGAATGTTAAGTGTTTGTCACCCCAGGACATATGAATACAAAGTTAACTAGGAAATCAGTGTGGAGAGCTAAAATCCATATATTTAATGCTATTATCCTCACTAACATCACTGTGGCTAATTTACAAGCCCAAATACTGACAATCAGAACTATATGTTTTGGAAATTATTCACTACTTACTGCTCCTTTCCTTGTCACGATGGGCTTTTAAAATTATTTTTGCAATTTTGAATCATAACAAGGGAGATTGACGAATACTTTGGGAAGCTTCTCCTCCAGAAGGCTGAAGTCTGCCAAGTAAGTGACTTAGTTCTTGTCATGCACTGGAACAATGGCCTGATTTAATATGACAGAGTAGAAGCTGCTAATGAGGTGTGTCCTCAGCTCACCCCATTTATCACTGTAAAGCAGAGAAGTTACGCTGCTCTCTAATTAAAGGTGAATTCAGTAGCCTGACACTTTCCAGGAGATGACCCTGTTTCAGATTCCTCTTCTCTTGCCAAAGAATTTGGGATGAAATGTTCTGTGCTGAACGGTGGCCTGAGAAGCATTTCGCTTTATTTATTTACTCTGAAATTCACCAGAGAGGCTGTCCAGCCCTTTTCTGGGGAGGGAGGCTAAACTGCAACAGTGATATGAAGAAATCTTCAGTCTCTCTGCTCAAAGAGAGGAACTTGAAATTTACCTGCAAGCTTCCTCATATCCAAGAGATACTTTATTATTTGTCTCTATGAAGGAGAAAAAAGAAAGATGTCTTAGGTAGCAGAGGCACTCAAGAGCAGCCCAAGCTGCAGGAGGATTAACAAGCCTGTGAATACGTGCGCTGTATTAATTAATTAATCCCTTCAAGGGATGTCCTTAGCAGAAAATGAACAGTTCTGAAGAGTGAAGTACAGTTATGCAATGAAGGGGTTTGTCTAGAGAACAGAACTGCATCTTACATGGGTGAAGCGCTGCAAAGAGGTACCAGAGGCTGTGACAAACTGGAATTCTGCCCTGCAAGACTGAAAGCTTCATGTCACAGAGTTCTGGGCAGTTCTGAATGGTGCTATAAAATGCTGAGCACTCTGAAAAATTACATCCTCGAGCTTCTGGTGTGCACCCAACTATCATTCATATCCCACACCGAACCAGTGCTGAGTGCCACGGGATGTTACTCAGCCAAACTCTTGGAATCAATGCTCCAGCTTTTTTTATTCACCCAGGTCTGTTTAGTACCAAGGCAAAGACTTAGACATAAAACTCCTCTTCCACTGAGAGACCCTCATTGCCTTATTTCACAAACATTCTGCAGTGAGGTAATTTCTACAACTGTGAGCAGTCTTGGATCAGTAAATACAATGTAAATACAATGTATTAAATGCTCAGCCCACTTTCAGAGAATTTGCTCTGTAGGTTAGAAGTGGTGCACTCATTATTTGGTTACTCTTGTCAGAGGAATCCATCAGTTTGAAATAATAATCTTAGCAATGAATTGTTTTGCTCAACACCAGCATTTGTCTGAAATCAAACAAAGCTGTTGTCATCTCTTCTGAGCAAGTCTTCCTCTGTAGTGCTGTATCAGATTGAAACTTATATTCAGTGTCTCAGTGCAGCGTAAAAACATTATCTGGCCTTATACAGGAAGTATTGCCAAACAAAAGTGGTTTTACTTACCTGAAAAAAGAAAAGGCCAAGTCTTGCAGAATGTGTCCCTTTCAGGGCATCAGGCTTTTTTTCTGCAGGGCCTTTGATGGGTGGTCTTGTCCTTATTGTTAAAGCACTGCATATCTTATTAATCAACTTGTGGCTTAGGTTGAACATTTTGAGCATTAAGTTCAGGTTTCAGCTCTCTGCAGCTTTATTCCCATTCATTCTTCTACCCTTTGTTTAGATGCATCATAAATACTTTTATTTTTAGCTGTTTGAAAATGTGTAGCACGTTTCTAGACAGCTGCAGAACACTTTCACCAAGTTTTTCTTGCTGATGGTGATTTGGAAAAACAGTAAAAAGTCAGTTGTTGATAAATATAAATGAGTAGAGTTCTCTTCCCTCACATGACTGACCTCCAGCTGGTGAACTCTGGAGAGTCACGTAATTTTATTTATTTGTTTCATTTCCACAGGGCACTTGCTTGGGCTTTCCCATGATGACTCCAAGTTCTGTGAGGAGAACTTTGGCTCCATGGAAGACAAGCGCCTGATGTCCTCCATTCTGACCAGCATTGATGCTTCAAAACCCTGGTCCAAGTGCACTTCAGCAACTATCACAGAATTCTTTGATGATGGCCATGGTATGTATTATCACTCCCTGTACATGGTACTTTTCACTGTCAATCTGTATTTTTTAATAAGAACATTTTATGGCAGCTTATTTGCTAAATATGACATTTTACCCTTGGGAAATAAGGACAATTTTTTTTCCCAAAAGCAGAAATAAAAAAGCATAGTCTTCAACTTCACTCTTTAATGAATTTTAAAGTCTTCACTGTGGTCCCAAAGCAACTGCAGTTATTAAACAAACCACTCAAATTCCAAAATGCTGAGATAAAAATGACATAATTGAATGAATGGATCAAGTTGTTATGGTAACCAAAATGTTTATGGATAAAAAATATGGTATGTCTGCTGAATGTAAAGGTTTGCTTTTTAATATTTTGTCGGCTGATTTCGGTGCTCTCTGAAATATTTTTCTCTGAATGACTTAATTTTTTTTCTCTCAATTTTATTAGCTCCATTAATCTGTACTATCCTGCTTTATGGTCCATATTGCTCTGACATTGATTTAATATTACTAAATTAGTTTCCACAAATGAATAGAACTTTCCCTTTTCAGTTACTGGGGTAACTCTCCCACCATCCATGAATGACCTCTCAGAGAGTGTAAGAAACTGTTTTCTCCTCAGTTCATGAGCAGATATCATTTATGTGTGTAGTCTTCAAGAATTATTGATATGATGAAATTATTCATTGAAAATTTGCATCTCTCATCAAGGAGGTCCATAGTCCTCTGGGAATTAATTTTATTACTGATAATATTGGTGTGATTTCAAATGTGTAATATTTAAGGATTCTCTTTTCTTGATGGATCAGTCCTGCAGAGACCATTTCTAAAAAACAGTCTTCTTTTCTGTAAAAATTTATCATTTCCCAGTTATCTATTTTAAATCATAGATCTATCCTGACAGAATACAAACATCATCCATAATAAGTTGAACTGGAAGTCAGTAATTTGACTTCAAAATATTTTGAGACTTGATTTGACCATCACTGGCCTCAGCAACCCTGGGTGCATGAGCGGTGCTGAATGAGCCCATAAACTCATTTTCCTCAGCAGTGAAACACCTGACAGCTGAGTGCACTGCAGACACCAGCATTTCAGGAAGTCAGCTGAGTAAATCCCGACAGAAATGTCTCGTCCAAGGTCAGCCAGGGGGCTGGGGAGGATCAAGGTGCTTATTCCCGTCTCCTGGGGCTGCTCTGAGAACAATAAACAGCTCTGTCATGATATCACCATTTGTTTTACACTCACAAGATGACCCCAGACAACAGTTTGACATTTAGGAAGAAAAGGCTCGGTTGGTGTCCAGAGGAGAGTGACATTTCTATCCAGCTGCTTTTAGCAAAGCCTTTGCAAAGGTACTAATTGCCTTTATTGTCATGCCAACCACCAGGCTGTGGGATGGTTGCTTGGGATTTACTGTGCTCAGTCCCAGTGCTCTGTGCAACCTGGAACAAGGACTGTTTGTATTTTAATTAATTTATATCCTGCTTATCAGCTTTCTGCACAGATCTTGTTCTGCCTTCCCCCCCACCCAAGATATATTACACGTAGCATTGAGAGAGATAATGAGATGGCTTAATTAGCACTGTCATCAACCAACAATGTTCCTCTATTCCAGGGCACAAAGATGTTCTTTGGTGCCCAAGACAAAAAAAAAAAAAATAAAAAATGGGAATAGTAGTATGTATATGCTGTGCATGTTGAAATGTAATGCAGAATTGAAGCCCTCTGTGCTTTCTGGCCATGACAGGCAGGAGGTTGGAGCAGCTGGTGGTAAAAACACCTGCAATTCACTGCAACCTGTCCAAGCACAGTCACTGCTACACTCTAGCCATATAAAGATGTTTTTTTTCCTGTGGGAAGTCCTTAGGAGCCTTCCCTATCTTCAATTGTGAATTTATTGTGTGAGATCAGCTGGAGCACCTGGTTTTGTAGAAATTACACAACTTTCCTCAGTTAAGGAGAAGTTTGGATCTCGTTCCCCTGTGCTCTGGAGGGGGGAAATGCTATATTTGCTGTGTAAGGTTGTGAAACCCGTTTGTTACTCACATATAAAGGGTTTTAACTGAAATGATTGACTGATGAGTATATGCAAGGATGAGACTTTTCTTTCCTTCTCTAAATTTGTATTTCCAGTTGAAATGAAGTGTTATTAGGGTGGCTTGAAATACTGGAAAACAGCTCTTCTTGGGAATTTGATAAACTTCAGCATAGGTTCAAAAGCAGTATATAATTCTGAATATTAACATGCTACAGCCTTCCCATCACTGCCCTCACATTTCAGTGGCTTCCTCCCTCCTCACAAGGTGTATGAAGGAAGATTTCCACTCTTACTTACTTCTACAAAGTAAAACTTTTGCAAATTATGCAGAACTTCTGCAAATTATGTCCAGAAACTCCAGGAAAAAAAGATAGGTGCTTCCTTACTCCTCATCATGTCTCTAATATTTTACATGACAATAACCCAGGGCGTGTTTAATTATCTTTATCTTATGACAGCTGGCATTGGCACACCTTGTCTGCATTAAAAATTCAGCATAAGCCAGATTAAATATAGGGCTAGGGTAAATCAGGGTCAGCAAATGGAACAGGTTTAACAAGACAGAGTTTTTGGTTGCAAGTCATCATGCAGAAAGAATTTTTGGCTAATTTGGCTAATTGGCATTAGTCTTTAGAAGAGCAGAACAGTTGCAGTAAGTGTGTGTTTTGGAAGGAGAACTCAAGCTGTTGAGAAATGGGGTATTTGGTTTGCTTAAACTCCCTGCCATAGCTTGAAATTCTATTCCATTTTGTGTAAATAGTGAGGGTTTTATGGGTAGGCTTTTTTCAGCCATGATGCAAGTGAAGAACACTGGTGTGGATTCCAAAGTGAGGTAAATTGTGGTGAGTTATTTTGGCCAAGGATCAGTGGAGCATGCCCAGACCACATATCCCTTTCATGAAGTGTAAAAGAGGTTACACTGAATAAATAGTTCTGCATGTCAACAACTGAGGTTTTCAATAGTAAAAAAAAACAGCTATCAGAAGATACCTAGAACATAAATGTGAATTCTCATTTT
The DNA here is from genome assembly GCA_013400315.1 of Bombycilla garrulus. NCBI lineage: Eukaryota > Metazoa > Chordata > Aves > Passeriformes > Bombycillidae > Bombycilla > Bombycilla garrulus. The sequence continues at coordinate 57,998 of VXBU01012597.1, read as the reverse complement.
TAGAATGTGCCAGACAAATCTTGACCACTGCAGACCTTAAAACAAATCTTTACATTCGTGCAATTTTTTTCTTCCTTTTATTTACGGGCTTTTGTATAAAATGGATAACCTTTTTAAAACTAGTTCCACAAGCAGCCAAGGATCACTCCTTAGAAGAAAAGTGCAATCCAGCTTTAGTGCCAACATTAGTTTTGATACGCAGCTTATATTTTTCCTTTGGCCTGGTAGAAATTTTTATTTTTCAATCTGTTTTGTTTGGGTATTTTGGCCTCATCGTCTACAAGTCTGTGCTTTTTGATTTTTCTGGCATCCCTTTAGAAGCTTTACTATTTTTGACATCCTGATTTAAAACTCGAATGACAACTGTGCTTGCTTGGAGTCTTGCTTACATGAGTCTTGCTCACTCCTTGAATCACAAACCGATAAATGGTATGGAAAGTGTTCTGAGTCTCATGTAAGGGGTTGAACGGCCAAAAGGACCTGGGTAAAACTCATTTACACCTCAGCCTGGGAATAGGCAGCTCAACAGCGAGGTGAGAACGCAGCAGCAGCAGTTTGACCTCGTGCAAAACCTGATGTCACCTCAGAGTCCTCACCTCACCATCCTTTGAGGGTGACAAGCGACCTTTCTGCCTGACCCGAGCAACGGCTTTGCAGCAGCGCAGGGAAAACTGGGAAATGCCAGTAAATAATGGAATAAACAGCAGCTTGGCTTGCTCTTTTAGGGAACTGCTTGCTGGACCAGCCCAGGAAGCAGATCGTGGGCCCCGAGGAGCTGCCGGGGCAGACGTACGATGCCATCCGGCAGTGCAAGCTGGCGTTTGGCGCCGAGTACACGGTGTGCCCCGGCATGGACGTGTGCTCGCGCCTCTGGTGCGCCGTGGTGCGCCAGGGACAGATGGTCTGCCTCACCAAGAAGCTGCCCGCCGTCGAGGGAACCCCCTGTGGCAAAGGAAGGATCTGCCTCCAAGGGAAATGCGTGGACAAAACCAAGAAGAAATACTACTCGGTAAGCTAGCGGCCGCGACCCCGAGGGGAATTTGGAAAGGCGATCCCTCGGAGGTGCTGATTTTTTGTGCTGGTGAAAAGGGAAGTCAGGTTGAAAGCTGTCTTGTTTTTTGAGGGTGTAATTGGGGTGTTGTTGGTGAGGGATGTAGAAAAATCGCTGCTGAGGTTCAGGAAGTGAATGTTCCTCTTTAAGGAAAGCCTTCATTCCAGGAAAACTGGGAACATCCTTTCAGAGGAGGTGATTCGCCCATTCATGACAGTTATTGGAATGGCTTATTGACTTGTCACAGGAACCAAGATAAATCACATCTCCACATTTACCTTACAGCCCTCGTCTGAAAGGCATAGGGCCCTAATCCTAATGAAGAAAAAGGCAGATGAAATTAATCCAGAATATAACTTCTGCATCAGAACAGTTTGTGCTTCCAGTGACAGAGAACCCCTGTCTACTTTGTAGATCTGAAGAATCCCCAAGCTCATGAGAGCTGTCAGCTGCACAGTTCAGATAGTTCTAAAATCTCTGGGTAGACAGTAGCCCCTTCTGTTACAACCACAGAAGAGAGATGTGGATTTACAGAACTCTGTGAAAATATTTGCCAACTATGGGAGCCATTCAAATCAAGCTACAGCCTTTGTAACACTTTTTAATGTGTTTTTATACCCTTTTTTATGGATTTCTATCCTTCTACATGATATTTCAATACTATAGCCAATGTGGCTGAGTTGACAACTCCATCTCTTCCCAGTAATTCCAAGCAATACCTACTCATCATAGTAGTTGTATTTAATTAATCTCTGATTAGCAGTAGGAATATATTCTGGGAGTTTAACCCCTTGGAGCCAGTTTAAGGGGCCTTTTGGCAGGAATAGCAAAAACTAAGAGAGCAGCACTGTGGGTGTGTTTCGTGAAGAGGCTGAAGGCAGCTGTGTGGAGCAAGGCCCAGCAATGGCTTTGCACCCACAGTGGAAATGAGATGTCATCAGTGTGCATATAAAAGATAGAAATGCACTTTGCTGGGAGAAAGGAGGTTCCTAAGACCTGTTATCCCTGAAGGAATTGCCTTCGGTTGAGGAGAGCACCAGCAGTGACTTTGAGGGAACAACTCCGTTCATGCCAGGATGACGAACTCACCTGCTGCTGTTCCACGTGTTTTTCAGGCTTCAAGCCACGGCAACTGGGGGTCCTGGGGACCCTGGGGACAGTGCTCCCGTACCTGTGGGGGGGGAGTTCAGTTTGCCTATCGCCACTGCAACAACCCAGCCCCCAGGAACAACGGGAGGTACTGCACGGGCAAGCGGGCCATCTACCGCTCCTGCAACGTCACTCCCTGCCCCGCCAACGGTGAGTGCCCTCCTGCTGCAGCCCTCCCTCCACAGGCACTAAACACTGGTTATCTGCCCTGAAACCACCCTGCAAAGCCTCACTGTAGCCTTCCCAAAATGTATGTGTCAAGGCATTCTTCATTAGCACAATATCCTAATTCTTCATCCACACCTCACCCTGGATGCCGTAGAGAAAGGACACTTGAGCAAAGTCAGTCCTCTGAAATGAAACATCATGCAGACTTTAGGCCTTTAATGCTTGTTATGCCATGGGGTGATTTCCAAGCTGCAACAGTAGAGGGGTTGGAAGGCCAGTTTTAAGTAAAGAAGTGTGACATAAGTTAAAAATGATGTAGGAAAGACATTGGAATAATAGACGGACATAATGGTATTTGCAGCGTGCTCTGAAATAGCCACTAATGATGTGAATAATTCCCCAGCTAAATCCTTTCGACAAGAGCAGTGTGAAGCAAGGAATGGCTATCAGTCTGATGCAAAAGGGGTCAAGACCTTTGTGGAATGGGTCCCCAAGTATGCTGGAGTACTGCCTGGAGAGGTCTGCAAGCTCACCTGCCGAGCCAAAGGAACCGGTTATTATGTGGTATTTTCTCAGAAGGTAATGGCAGCTCCAGTGAGGGTTTCATGCTCCAGTTTAGAAATGTCCCATATTTTAGAAATCTTTCCCTATAGCCAGGGAAAAGAAGTTAATAATTTGATTCAAATATTTAACTGTGTGATCAGACTTAATGGTTTGATCCAGGGGTTGTACCTTAGGGCCAGAACTGGCCTCCAAACTGAGATATGTTTTTCCACGTCTCAGTATGTGAATACATGAAGAATATGGGTCTCTCTGCACTAGTTTGTTTTCAGTAGTGGATAAAGGGCTTTCTGCCTGGAGTTTTCTGTCATTACAGGGTTTTCTGGAGGAGAAAGAGTATAGGAGAAAAGAGTAAATTGAACCCTGAGCTATGCTTAAGGAGTCCAGAGTAACTCCTAAAGAACCAATTAGCATAGGATAATTAGTGGTACAGATTGTGGTCAGTGTGTGCTATCAGATGCAATCTAAACTGAAAGTTAGTTGTCCTTGCTTTCGTCCTTTCGCTAAATTTCATCTGCTTTCTTACCACCAATATCAGAGAAGCTCAGTCTGGTCTGTCAGGGGAGGCGACCTGCTCTGAGTTGGTGACTTAATTAAGGAACTGGGTTTTGCCAGGTGGATCCAAACCTGCAAATTTCTGTGGCAGTTTGAACCAAGTTTTATTTGCTTTGCTCAGGTCACTGATGGCACGGAGTGTCGACCCTACAGCAACTCAGTCTGCGTCCGAGGGAAGTGCATCCGAACGGGCTGTGATGGCATCATCGGCTCCAAGCTCCAGTATGACAAGTGTGGGGTGTGTGGAGGGGACAACTCCAGCTGCACAAAAGTCATGGGAACCTTCACCAAAAAGAGGTACTGATCTCAACAGCAAATTCATCCAGTTATGCAAATAGTTACTCTGCCACGTGCTGCTCGCTTTCTGTCGCTAAATGCAATTTGTTTTCATATGGGGAAAAAGCAGTGCTGCCTGTAGCTTCTTGCACTTTCCAGATGTGCACAGCTGGCTCCTAGCATTATCCTAAAATTGGCAAAGCATCAGCTGGCAAAGCACTGCACCCAGCTCATTTCTGACACAAAGTGCCAGAGAAGCAGGTGAGCATCAGCAGGAATAAGACAGAGCAGCAACTCATGCCACTTACAGGTCTTGCTGTGTCAGATGGATCGTGGTTCCTAGAGGACAGAGGAAAAGGAAGAGAGAAGTGAATCACAAAGTTGTTGGGGTCAGAATTGTCTGCATCTCTCTGAATTGTGCATTTCCCACTTGTTGGTGCTTTAGCAAGCTACACCCTGAGAATGCTTTTTCATCTCCTCTGTTTGGAGTGGCACTGAGGACATCCCACCTGGTTTTGTGACACACATTTCTTCTATTAGAAGTGCAGAGAAGCAGACAGCTGTAAACACCTTCCTTAATAGCTGAGAGAGATTATAAACCTAAATTCCCTTTTCCCACTGCTGAGTAATTGTGGAGTTCAGGTAAATAGATGAGATATCAGAAGTATCATAGGCTTCCTCATTACTATATCCTTTCATATCCCTTCATGTCCACTGGCATGTCAGTCTCCGGATGGGTTATTTTTTAAGTCAAAATATTTATAGCAGTTATTCATGAGCCATTTTTCTGTCAGAGTTCACCTTTTAATTGTAATAAAACTTAATTCAAGTAAAATAAAAGGAACTCCTGCCATGGTTTTCCCTCACCAGACTGGGGGCAGTACTGATGGACCAATCTCAAGTAAGTCCTTTCTGTCCACTAATTTTTTTCCCCTCTTCAATTCTTAAGATTGATATAAAAATTGGGATTTTTAATAATCATTTATACAGATTCAGGTCTGTATGGACTCAGGACTTCAAGTCTCAATGGACTGATCTACACTCAGAAACTTTCAGTTGACAATTTTTACTCAAAATCAGTGACTGCATTAAGCATTTTTTGTATATGAACTTGATTTTATATCTTCCAAATTCTTACATAGCATGTTGAAAGCTACCAGAAGTTGAAATCTGACTCCTGAAATGGTCTTTTATTTCTGTACATTTCAACAGACTGATTAATAGCAGTCAAAAATGGCCTGGAGAGGGAATTTATTCTAAAAATAAACATAACTAATCTTCTTCCTGGTAAACCAATGATTGCTCACCTAACGATGCCAAAATGCCTCTGCCAAAAAGAATGGCTTTCCAACCAAATTAGTAATTATATAAACCAAATCTTTTCCAATTTGTAAATATTGGGATGTCTGGGAATGTCTAAATTAAGATGACAGTGGGAGATGTATGTCATGTGACTGGTAATAATCCAGCTTCAGGAAAAGAGCTAGAGGGGCTCCATGAATTTCAGGGAGGCCAGACTGGTGTCATAGATGCACTTGGAAATGCACAGATTTATTATAATTATCCCTGTGAAGTTGCCATCTTACTCCTCACATCGTGCCTTTAAGTGTCATGAGACGGGCCAGAGGGTAAAGTTATGTTCTAATATGAATTTGATTGGATTTGGGACTGCTGATTTATTTTTACTGGAGAAGTTGGTTGAGGCAATTCTTCTCTGCGAGTAACTGACATTAAAATAAACCCCGATTAAAATAGTGAAATCTTAATTATCTGTAAACTGCTTTTACAGTTTTGTTTGATGGGGTAGTGCTGGTAGAAAAGTCGTCTTTCCTCCACTGAAAAATGGCAGCTCCCTTATTGCTGTCCACTATAAACTTTAACAATCTGTACATTAAATGTACAGGGAAATTTAAATGTACAAGGCAAAACCTGTATTTCCCATTGAGGACAATTACCATAACAACACTTGTTTGTGCTTTTTTTTTTTTTTTCTTTCAAAGCAGGCAAAACAGAATCTTCTGGGAAATTTGCTTCCTAAGATTTTTGTTTAAAAAGCTGTAAAGCCAAATTATCAGCAGTTGGGAAAGAGGGGAATTAATCTGCACATGCTTCTCTGTGCACATGGAGCATTACAGCTCTTCGTGCAGACAACTTGAATTCTCCAGGACTGCTTGTAGGTTTTGAACAAATGATTTTGTAACTTTAATGACATGTTTGAACGGAGTTATTCTGGCAGCTCTTGTGTAAAAATATTTGTGCAGTGCTGTAGAGCAGAGTCCCCAGCCTGGGATTTGCACCATATTCCTCCAGCTTTATGGAGGTGCTAAATCAATGGAGTCTTAAGTCATTGTCCCATAACTGCTGGAAATAGCAGGGGATCAGCACAAATGTTTCATCTGTAATATGTGCAGTCTCTACTTGTGCAGCCAAAAGTTCTCAAAATTAGCAATCTGTTCTTTAAACAATCCCAAAGGAGATGCCATCACTTTTATATATTTTTAATGTATTTTCTCATTAAACTTTTCAGATATGAGGTACTTTCAGGGGGGCTTTGTCACAGGTTTAGGAATGAAAACACATCTCCAAAGTCCAGCTGGTAGCTTACAGCTATGTAAAGCCTTTAAATTTTTTTCTATATATCAGTAAAGTTATAATAACATACTTGAGATAGTGATAAATTCCAGCACACTTTCAAGTTTTGAATGCTTGTCACTTTCAGTAAAAGAGTTTAATCTCTTTTTCTAAACCCCAGTTAAAATAGCTCATAAGTAGTAGAGAACTCCATGATGGTACAAATGAAGCCTTTGGGCCCCCCTCTTATTCGACACTTGACGATTAATCTTTGGCTTTATAAATTTCAAAGTAAACAAATTTTTTCTCGGTGATCAAGACTATTTTTAAATGTTCCCAAGGTACCTCTACCCAGCTGTTCCTCTGCTCGTGCTTTCCTTAATCATCATTATAGCAAAGACAGCAAGAAACAGCTGTAACCAATGCATATCTCATTATCTTTTCCTTGGCAGGCTGCGCGTGCATCGTATTTCATATCTCCCACCCTTTGCTGAAATCTATATCTGTTATTTTTCATTCCTCTGCTATCTGACCCACGTCAAACTGTCCCTAAAGCTAAAGATTAAGCAATCTGCAAGAAGTGCAGTAGAAACTTCTTGGAGAACGTGAGGAGCAACACAGTAGGCCAAGAGCGGAACCTGGTTAAATTAATCTTAGGGAAAATCCAGGGGGCCTGAACTGAAATGAAGCGAGATGTTGTTGTCCGCAGGTCGGACTCAAAGATCCGTTCCAGCCTCGGTTGGTTCTGTGATTCTGTGTCATTCCGGTGACTTTGTGAAACGTTGGCACTGAGACTCTTCCTTCTTTCCCTTCCTTCAGCAAGGGCTACACGGACGTGGTGAAGATCCCGGAAGGGGCGACGCACATCAAAGTGCGGCAGTACAAGAGCAAGGACCAGAGCAGGTTCACGGCCTACCTGGCCCTGAAGAAGAAGAACGGGGAGTACCTGGTCAACGGGAAGTACATGATCTCCACCTCAGAAACCATCATCGACATCAACGGCACCGTCATGAACTACAGCGGCTGGAGCCACCGGGACGACTTCCTGCACGCCATGGGCCACTCGGCCACCAAGGAGATCCTGATCGTGCAGATCCTGGCCACCGACCCCACGCAGCCCGTGGACGTGCGCTACAGCTTCTTTGTGCCAAAGAAACAGGGGCAGCTGGCAAACTCCGTCCCCAGCGGCGGCAAAGTGACTGCGCAGGCCGCGCAGCCCCGCTGGGTGACGGGGCCCTGGCTCTCCTGCTCTCGAACGTGCGACACGGGCTGGCACACCAGGACTGTGCAGTGCAAGGACGGGCACGGGAAACTGGCCAAGGGATGTCTGCTCTCCCAGAGACCCTCAGCATTCAAACAGTGCTTGCTGAAAAAGTGCTAACCTGTGGTGGTGACCTTCTTTCCGAGAGGTTTGAGTAAGTCGCCGTGGGCGTGTTGGTGTCAGGTCTGCCCAGAGAGAGAGAAGCAAAGGCTTCCGTGTACTTGCGTTCAGTCCCTAATTATGGGCAGAATCTGCCTGTTTGGACCAAATGAAGATGTGCACTGCTTTAAATAATAGTAGGGTGGTCTTAATATGTCAAAGAAAGTAAGCGTTAAAGTTGTTATAAGCCCTCTGTGTCTGCAAAAACGTAAAATAAAATAATGCAAAAGAAGAAAAACTAGTGAATGGAGGATCCTGGGATATTTGAAGGTTACAGAATCATCTCCCCTTTTTCACCTACCTCTACTGCAGTATGTCCTTAGGAAACGTCACATGTCCCCATGATCCCACAGTAGCTTATTTTGTACTGTTTTGTAAATATCTTTCATTTGGTATATCACTTTATATCACTTCCTTCTATTAAAGAAAGCAAAAGGCAAACTACATAAGCAAAATGATTGACCAAAGTATATCTGCAGCCCTTGTGGACTTGGTCCATCCTTCAGAAAGGGCCACAGATGTTTTACTGGAAAACGAAGAGCTTGCTGCTGGTTTTAAAAAGTGATCCCTTTTGGTTTTGACAAAAGGAAATACGTTTTCGTGGCAGGAATTTCCTGACACTGTATCATTAATGCCTGACAAATCCTGTGTTTCCACCCCAGAATTCTCAGGAGGAGCCTTGCAGCAGCTTGCAGAGCAGGGAACCCCACGTTGCTCCAACAGCAGGAGCATCAGCGGCTCCTCCCCGTGTGTGTGTCAGGCACGCAGCGAAGGAGGAGCTGCTGCCAGGAGGAGTTTGTGTAGGCTGTGCTTGTAAACCTGCCTGCTTCCAGCTGCAGCACAGCTTGGCCTCCTTGTTGTCACTGAAAAGAGCTGCTCGAGCTGCTCCTCTCCACAAAACAAAACTGTACTCTGTAGAAAACTAGTTAGAGAACCAAAAATTACAGGTGAGGTAATCAAGTGTCTTCTAACTCAGATATTCTGAGGCTGTGTTCAGCTGCTTTCTCTGGTATTTTCTCTACGGCTTCTGCCTTGAATTTAACAATGTGTAATGTACCTACATCTTTTCAAGAGGTTATCAAGGTCAAAAAAACACAGCAAGCAGTTAATATTTTATCACTGTTTTGTCCAACTCTGGTATTCATCTTACCAGCAAAAGTTTGTAANTTTTTTTTTTTTTTTGAAGCTATAGAAGGCATTCATGTTTTGTATATCTACCACATTTGGGAGGAAGAAGGGTCACTAGGAAGTCAAACCACATCAGGATGTGGGGGACTTGTCCAATATCAATAAGACTGTTTCCACAGCACAGGCAGTAGCTGGTAACAGTTTTCCTTGGCAGCAATTCCTGAATCCTGTTATTGTCTTGTGGAAGTTCTGTGACTTGAGGATGGGCATTCCACCTCGTGCAGGTGGAGGCCTGAAAGCAACCCTGGTAAAATTGCTCTTTTTAAGATCAGCAGGCTTTGAATTAGACCCTAAGATAACAGGTACCAAACAAAATGGTAAAAAACCACTGATGAAAGTAGAACCCTGTCTTTTATTCCTTTTGTTCATTCACACAGGAGAGTAGGAGACTGCAGGAGGATTTTCAGACAAACCTCAGCTGTAAGTCAGTGGTACTTGAGCACTGAAACACCTCAGGCTCTTCTGAAAATCCCAGGCATGAAATCAGCAGGGAAAACTTCTTGCTGGAGTGTGAAGCAAGAAGGGCAGGTCTGACTCCAGGCTGACACAAACATGTTTTTGCAACTGTGGCATGTTTGTGTGAACTCTCAAAAATCATGTGATGATTTCAAAACAGCATAGAGTTGCTACATCTACAACTGTGAAATCTGGAGAAGGATCTGGTTTTTTACCCTGTTTTAAATAAACAGTACCAAGGGCAGGGCCTCCTCCTCTGTTAAATGGATTGCCAACAAATGTTATTAATCAGCTTTCAAAAATGGTATGGCCTTCTGTTCCGGAGTAGACCCTGTGCAAAACTGTGGATCTTGAGGAATACTCCCCATTGATTCTTGATCCCAATCTAAGAACTGAGATCAAGGCTCAAAAACTTTGCAGAGTGCTGGCAAGCAAACATTTGTGCCTCCTCTGCCTGTTAAAATAAGATCACTCTGAATTGACTTATTTTTCCTTCCAAGTAATCTAATTTTGATGCTTATATATGTATTACAAACGTCCTAGAACCTCTCCAAAAAGTCCATAACAAATAGAAAGAGGAAAAATGCGGAGATGTGATGTGTCTCAGCATAGACAACATTTGTCTCAGCATACAGCTGCTGCATTAAGTGGTGTTTGTGTTCCCTCACAATAGAGACAGAATGTGCAAGTAATTTGTGTTTGCATCATGGTAATAATTTATTACATATTCAGCAGGCTGAATAAAGCTTTTGGATGCTATCTAGGCATGCCATATGCGGGTATAATTTCAGAGCTTCCTTAGATCAAGAATATCTTTTAAAAACAAAAGAGTTTACTTAGAAATAAATACGAGAACAAACCACTGCAGTGATTTTCACCAGTGTAGCAATGAAGTGAATTAACACAGGCCAAGGTGTGAGGGGGCAAAGGGGACAGACCAAGGCAGGACCCTAAAAGTGAAAGATAAAGGGTAAGTCAGCACTTGATTTTTCCTAAATCAGAGTCCAGTTCCAAACCTGTGGCAGTCGTGGCTGTCCCATGTACCTGATGAATGAAGAACGGGTGCAAGGTCTGTTCTCAGCTGAATTCCGTGTCACTCACGCTGTGACATCATTGTTTACATTTCTACCCCGTGTTGCACAGCTGGATTCATGAAATCCAAGGGGATTCGTGAAATGCCAGGGGGATGGAAACCTGGAATTCTGCTCTTGGCACAGCCAGCGACAATCCCAGTGTTAAATTCACTCTGACTTTGGGACACACTTCCAGTGCCCTTAGGTGAATTTGGACCCCTGAGCGTCAGTGGGGTTTACAGCATCTGCTTTTCAAGTAGGATATTCTCATTAAGAAAAAGCCTGGCATCTTTGGTTTGACTGTGTACAAGAAATTAAGTTTAGCTGCCCTCCTGTGGAAACAGTTTTATCGCAAGGGGAAGAGGGAATAATCTTGTGGATTAATAACAACTGTTTAAAAAAAAAAAAGCAACACAGCACTGAAAAAAATAAAATAATTTATTGTTTTTACAACTGGTATGTGAACGGATGTAATGAATTTATTTATTCTTATTTAACAAAATACCAATTGTGCAAATTCTATATTTAAAATGTTTTGCTATCGTCTCTGTCTCTCTTTCTGGCTCTCTTTTAATTTATGCTTCAGATTTGTGTTGAAAGTACGCCTTGTGAGTTTACATAATATATGGCACTGGTCATTTTTTGTATGATTTTATTTAGAAGACTTTCTGCATGGAACAGGAGTATATGTGTATACACATGTATAGATGTATATTCTTTTTCTGCTGCCACCTTTTCCACAGAGAAGTTGTAGCTTTTTCATTTGATGACACCTCATGCTCCAGGCTCCTTGTTACACTTCAAAAAGCTCTCAACAAGCAAGTCCCAAAGGTCTGGGGACCAAAAAAAGCCCTGTAATGGCTCCTGAAGAAGTCAGAAAACACATTGGTGTCTCGAAGGCACGTGCAGTTCGTGCTGGAGGCCTCAGTGATTGACCCCCAAAGCTGATCCTACCCCTTGCTTAAATTGTAGTAGGATTTTTTGTAACTTGGAGTCCTCTCCAAGGGAGTGAAGTTCCTCAGAGTTGCCAGCACTCTTCTCTCATGCAGTTTCTTATGTTTAAGTGACGACATCTAAAGAGAAACTATCTGGGTGTCTTTGCTTGATAGACATGTGATTTGGTTTATGAGGACTGAACCATTAAAAAAGCTGGTTTTTCCATGTTATCACTGTTTATATACATATGTAAATATGTATATATGGCTGTAAAAAGTCAAAAGCCCAACTTGGAAGGCTTTGCAATGTTTTACTTAATTGTATTTCAGCTCTTTGCACCACATCATGCAAAGTCAGATGAAAAAAAAAGAAAAAATCCAGCAAAGCATGTTTCCAAGAGAATAATACCTGTTTGCTTCCACTTTTCTTCCAGTTCAGCAAGTGCAGATCTCAAGGGAACTAGAATTGGGTGCAGTGTGAGGAGAAAAATGTGATGTGGACAAACCTCCAGCTTTCCTGCAGTCAGTTCATTTACCAATTCAAGTGGCTCTGCAAGGTCAGTACTACAGACTGCACATCATCAGCTGTCCCAAACTGGTGGAGGTCACCTTGCTCCCCAGTGCCCACATTCAAAGTTAAATTGAGTTCAATTCCAGCTCAGCCTCTCTTCTGGCACCCAGGCGCTGCTCAGGGCCAGAGGCAGGCACGAGGCTTCAGAGGAATTAGGGATGGCCAGGGGGGATGATTCTTCACTCAAGACTCAGTCCAAAATGCCAGGGAATCCGGGGTTTGGATGATCTTAAGGGCAGGTTTTGAACAGGGTTTCATCATTAATTGTGAGCTTTCCAGCAGTGTGTTCAGGTGAATGTTTCTCCTCATGCCACGCTGTTGTCACTGAGGAAGTGGAGCCTATAGCAAGAGGCAAAATTAGATTCTCTGGGCATAGGTTGGAATTTTCACGGAAAAAAAAAAGAAAAAGTTATGTGGTTTGGAGCATTTTTTTCATGAAGGGATTTGATTTTTATAGAGCTGCCAGAGTGCCTCACTGCATTCATACTTGCCATGTGCAACATTTTCAAGGGTTTTTTTCCTGTGGGTGCCCTTATACTAACTTGTGCAGTAAAGCTAGTTCAATTCTTTTTTCAAATAGCATTGCAAATGCAGATTCTTCTGGTTTATTACATGAGCCAGCAATGCCTCTTAATGTAAGAGAGATTATTGGGTCCTCAGCTGACACCTCAAAAGGTAGTTGGGGCTTAGAAGGTTTAACCATAAGTAGAAGTTTTCAGTGATAAAATTTGAAAAGCCCCAAACACAAGTGAGTGGTGTAAGAGCTTCTCCCCACACCACCCCAAACATCCCAACACCATCCCACTGCTCTGCACTCTGAGAGCCACAGGACAAAACTCACAGCAGCTTTTGCCCTGGAAGTTGTCTGGGGAGGCTCAGAGTCAGTGTAAGGACAGTAAAATCCTCTCCACAAAATCAGCCTGGCACAGACCTTGTTCAGACACCCGTGGCTAAGTGCAAGTGGATATTTTGTGTGTGTGCTTGTGTATGGAATACTTGGGTCTCTGTAACTCCCACTCACAGGGGGAAAAAACAAGTTACACTGGGTTTAGTAATACCTGCATAAATTTAGAGTTACTTCATGGCATCATTTGGCTTTGCTGGAGGTGCTTCAGACTTACACCACTGTGACAGCATAGTTTTTTCTTTATTTATAGTAACTGGTTTACACAATTTATCATGTGAACTGTGAAATCTGCAAATAGGTTTTCTTATGAAACATAGTGACAGGCATGCAGGCATTGTTAAAATCCCATCAGATACAGGAAATAATGTGCTGAATTAAGTAAGTTGGAGACAGGGTATAATTCTGTGGAGTAATAAATTTAACTTCTATTGCCAGGTCATCTGCTTAGCATCAGATAAGAGAAAATGAACAAGGCATTGCAGGCAAGACTGAGGGGATTTGGGTTTGCTTAGTTTACTTCACGTGCCTCTTTGTGCACTGTTGGTGTCAGCGCATTGTGGGAAGTCACTTTGTCACCTGGCTGAAATACCAGTACCCTTTCAGAACCCAAGATGTGTCACAAAACTTCTTTCTCATCCTAGTCTGTGTCTAGTCAGAGGGAGTTAATATTTTTAGAGCACTACTGTGTCAGCCAGTTTACATCATAAAAATATGTTATGCGAAATATCAATTCATTTGGACTGAACTGTGCAAGGTCTACACTGTACAATGACACACAGAAGGCCAATATTTTGTTTTGTAAATTATTACATATGTATAATTTACCAGTTGTAATCTTAAAACACTTGACTCTGTGATTTCAGTAAAAGTAATAAATACAAACTGCATCATAGGTCCAAAATACTTGTTTATATGGTATATTTGGGGGCCTCTGTTTGCTCTTTGTGCCCCACTGCAGGCAGATGAGCATAAAGATCTTGAGCACAAATTTAAGACATAAATATTCCTTCTATATGTGAAAACTGCGTTTTAGTCATGGTGGGGTGGAGTTCTAAAGTGTTTTGGGGAGTTGTGAAACAGCAGGAAGGTGCAGAAGGTGGTGTTTGTTACAAGATTCATAATTGCCCATCTAAACCAATCTCAGAGCAATAGAGACCTGCCAGAAGGGATGGTGTTGGTGCCCTCTGTGTGCTGAGGTGGTGGCACAGAAAGGTGAGAGGTTTTTTGGGGAGACAGAGCTGCAGATACTCCAATTGTGGCTCTTCAGAGGCACTATTTCAAAGATTTACTTTTCTGAGAGAACCTTGTAATTCATTTTTCATGCTGATTTCTCCAGCTTATCCTTTCACATTCCACAACAGTACGCTGGGAGTTTTTCTTGTTCCCAAAAATGGTGCTTTCCGAAAAGATACTCTTCCCAAAAGTAAAAGCAAACTCATCCTGTCTAAATCTTACCCCATGTGTGTGTCTAATCTATTGATTGCTGTCATTTTTATGAATTCAGGAATTCGCCTTTTATTAACTTGTAAGTTTTGCTTGTGTTGTACAAATTGTGAATGAAATTGGTTTTTATTTAGAGAAACAGTTCATATATGCCTAGGAACAGCTTTTCTTCCCAGGCTGTTAAACAGTGGAAGTGCAGCGTTACAGAGCTGTCAGTACCTACAGAGGGGCCCAAACTCTTTATGAAGGAGTCTTATCACCACAGGGATACATCAGTGCCTCCTCCACAGCTGCAGTGTCACTGTGATCATGGCAGGTCCTGTCTTTCCAAAATCCCATTTTCATTTCCCACTTCAGAGTTTGCAGTAGCTGAGAGAAAGCCACTACTGGCAAGGGAAATCCATTGGTGTACAAATCGAATGGAGCAGATGCAGCATTGCAGCCTTTCCCAAGTGTCCAGTGCTGCCATAATCCCATTACTGTGCAGGGACTGTTCTGTATCAGGGAGATGAACTCATTCTCTCTTAATGCATTTTCCATCTCATCATATTGTGACATTTCACCTCTTCAGAAACTATCCGTAATTACTTGTGAGGAGAGAGAGCTTTATTCCCAAGAATCTCAACTTGTAGACCCAAATCTCCTTTTTCGGTGGGGATGCAAGATGGATTTGATTCAATTCCAGTATTCTAGCCAAACCAATCATTTTTTCTCTTTAAGAAAAAAAAAAAAAAAGAAAAACACAAACCAACATCAGTTTTGGAAACCAAGTACATCTAGTAATCAAACTAAAAAATGTACAAGTCTTTCCACATTGCTTATGCTGTTACCTCATTCTCCAGTACTCTGTGAAGTTTAAAGCAATAAATCCATCATACTTGGACCACTCGCCATTCTAAGCTGACCCAAGGACAGGGTTGAAGAGTAAGTGCGTGGGAAAAATAATTTAACAAAAGCCAAGGAAAAAAATATTCTTTTCCATGCTTGGAGGGCCAGGGCGGCAATCTCTTTGCTTTCCCTTGATTATTCTGGGGAAAAAACCCACATCTAAGTGAAAACTCCCAGACGTTTTCTTAAGCAGCTGCTCAAGAAGGCTTTGTTGTAGCAATCTAAGGCTGAGCTTATTAAAACAGCCGTTTTGGCCATTGCCACCGTAGTGATTGCTCCAAGTGTTGCTAAAGAAATACAGTGAGACAAGGAAGTTGGATGAAATTCAGGAGCATGTAGGTGTGGGAGAAAAGAGTGGAGAGCCCTTACTCCTTTCGAGCTTTAAGCTGCTGGGCAGCAGGTGCTGTGCTCTCTCCCGATGGGATGGATCCCATGCCTGTGGAACATTTTGCTTATGATAAAATGTGAAACAGCACATTTGTGCCAGAGAGGTTTGCAGATGTGAATTCTGCCCTGGTAACCACGTAAAAGGACCATACACGTGTGTTAGTGTACATAAGCTACATTTGGGGGGAAAAAACTGTGGCTAGCTCTACTAACTACAAAAGAGTAGAAGCAGTTGCCCCTAACAAGCCACAGCTGAGTCAGATTAGGATGAGCCCTATAAAAGAGGGGTTTGTCCCCCACAGTCAGTTGGAATCTGCTGTGCTGTGCAGAGGAAGGGTCAGGTGGCCAGGTGAGGGACAGAAAGAAATTAGTAGGTTGGGCAGAAGGAAGAAGAAACCAGAAAGCTGCATGGTGCTGCCTGGGGAAGGTGCAGTCCTGTGGTGATGTCCCAGGGAAATTTTAGTCCTCTAAGAAAGAAGCAGTCAGAAGGCTGCATGATGCCACACGTGGAAGGTTTAGCACTCTGAACAGTGTTTTGTCTCAACTATGACATATGCTGCAACATATGTGACTTGTGGTTGTGGGCAACCATAGCAAAAAAACCTGTGCAAACTGCAAATTGCACCTGACTGGCAATGCAGCAGAGAGGCCCCTCGGAAAGCAACCCTGTAAAACCATGGAGCTACCAGAGAGGAACATCACAGTGGGCACCAGTGATGCTGTAAGTTTTAGCTTTTATATTTTTTAGTTTCTGTACTGCTCTGAACTTCATATAAAGTGTTAGCAAGTTCTCTTCACAGTTTAGTTAGACAAAACAATCCTTTTCCAGCCTGAGAACCAAGGACAGTGTTGCATCTTCAGGCCCAAAAAGTGCAAACAACAGCAAACTGAGGAGAGCAATCTGGGAGGATGGGACTTCATAACCTGAAGCTGTAATTGGACAATTACACCATTATGTAAATGGACCAAAACTTGGAAAAATGTAAAAACTCCTGACTTGGAGTCCATCTTGGGTGGAGCCACAGCCAGGCTCTTGTACTGCCCAAGGTGTATCCTTTGAAGGCCTTTTAAAAAATCCCTACTTTACTCCTTTAGCACAGTCTAGGTCTGTTCCAGGCGGCCTCTCTAGACATCACCAGGACCGTCCTGTTGTGCCCCAGAGCATCAGGGAACTCACATCTTGAAACAGTTGAGAGCTGGCAGCAGGCCACCCATGCAAGGGCTGAAATGGCAGCTGCCCAACAAACAGGCTTAGTTACCTAGTAAAGGTGGTCTGTAACTAAAGGGGAACAAAAATTACACTGGAAACTTTCCGAGAGCACTTTAAAGTGGTCGATTTGAGGCCAGGCCCTGCCCACTGGAAGCGGGCCTTTGCCGAAGGCCTCGCTGCGCTAGGCCGGGTTTTGTCCAGAACAAACAGCGCCGGGTGCATTCTGTGTGGGCTGGGAGGAATGTTTTCTCACTGATATTTATGTGGCATGCTAAGATCTGACAGCCATCCAGAGGGGGGTTTGGGGCCAATATTTCATTTTAAATACACGCTGCGCACAGAGGAAGGAAAGCAACGTGCAATGGCATTGCTTGTGAGGGGTGATCTGGGCGGCAGAGCCCAGACAGGCTCCGTATGGCGAACCAGAGATAGAGGTTGTTTCGACAGGAATTTGAGCTATGAAAGGATTTAAGGGGAAATTACCAACCAGTCTGGCATTCAGATGCCAAAACACACAG
The DNA here is from genome assembly GCA_013400315.1 of Bombycilla garrulus. Lineage (NCBI taxonomy): Eukaryota > Metazoa > Chordata > Aves > Passeriformes > Bombycillidae > Bombycilla > Bombycilla garrulus. The sequence goes on along the minus strand of VXBU01012597.1, from coordinate 40,671 downwards.
GCAGACTTGGCTGCACAGGCAGGCTGTAATGCTCCTCAGCTTGGTTTCAAAGGGAGAAGGGAAGTGGCAGGACCTGGCTGTGGAAACCTCAGCCTCTCCATGCACGCAGGGAATAAAAAATCTCCATCGCAACACCACCCCTTTGTTGGGATCAAATCAAACTCTGAAGAATTCTATAGGAAGAACTTTTCTTCCAGAGAACAGAAGCAAAAACCAAAGGATGCTTTGCTTCCCTCTCCATGAGAATATTTAGCATTTTGGGATGAGTTTGTTGTGCATTTTTGGCTATTTTTTTCACTCAAAATAGACTAGGTAGAGATAAAGCCAGAACCTAAGAGAAGTTATGATGTTGCTGTGGAACAGTTTTGCCTCCAGAAGGTTTCTGCCTGCCTCAGCCTGCTCAAGGCTTTCCCAGTATGGTTCCAGTCTGAGGCTCCTCTTCCCCAGAGCCCACATCTTCTACCCCCGGAGCCATTTTGTTTGGCTGCATTCATAATGTGTATTTAAATCATCACCTGGTTTGCTTTCAGAGCTGGTCAGGTTTCTAGAAATATGGAAAACAGGATGTCTAATACCAAGTAGATTAGGGAAAAAAAATCAGAAAAAAAGAAGAAATTAGAAGGTGTAGTTACTTCTCATATACAACTACAAAAGAGAAAAAGAAGGGGAAAGCTCCAAGAAGGAAGAGTATCTGTGAACTACATCTCTTCTCTCTTGAATCTGGATGTAAGCCATAACCAGGCAGCATCCAAAAGCTTTGGAAAACTCAGGGAGTTAATTTTGATCTCACTTAACTCAGTATCTTGGACTAGGCTTTAAAATATAAAACCAAACTGTTAAAATAAATAATAGAGCAGAGATAGAGGGGAAAAAACATTTTAATTTTCCATTACATACAGCAAGGAGGGAGAATTAACTAAGAAGGGAGCTCAGATGGTTTAGGATAACTACCAAACTGGTTAAACTTAACAGATAAATATAAGGAAAGGAAATTTTGATTTCAAAAGGATAAATATGGATTTCCATTAGAAGCGGTAGCTGAAGAATTCATAGCCCATTTTTTATGAGAATGTGGATATTGTTACTAAAAGACTGAAGGCTGCAGCCCAGAAGGCTCTAACATTTTAAGCCTTTTTAAAGCCTAGTTGATTTATTTAATTAGATATTTTAGGAGGTTCCTACTCCTGCATGGAAGCAATGGTAGCTGCTATATGCATTACAACTCATGAAGGAGTGGGAGTGAGTCAGTCACTCCTGATGTCCCCCTGAATGTAACACCAGCTTTCAGAGCAAAGGCTTAGCAGGGAAAATGGAATTTCTTCGTACACCTGTGCAGGCCAGGAGGATGCACCTCAGAGACACAGGATTTATGCATCAGCTTGATCAACAATATGAACCCCTAGGGCTCTTGGTTAAAAGAAAAAGCCTGGGAGCAGGATGAGGGTCCCCACTGGAGATGCATCATGAGCACGGGTTGCAAAGGCTCCTTGAGGGACAATGAAGGTGCTGACCCCAGAAATTTGTGAGGATGGAAGAATAAATCCTGCCTGGGAGTCCTTGAGCAGAGGGATGTGAGGCCAATTCACCTGACTTGGTCCTGTGAGTAAATCATTTGGGACACAGCTCAAAGCACTGCAGGGAAAGTAGCTGGAGGACCACAAAAACTACATTGGTGTCTATATGGCAACAGACAGAGGTTATTTTAGCAGTGTGAAATGTTTTTGGATTCCAACAGCATGCAAATAGTGCCAGAGTAATTTGCCAGTGACAATAATGTGTGGTGTAATGCTGAGGATGAAAAGCCTTCAGCTGGGTTCGACCCAGTATAAACCATCCCTTGGTTCTACTCCAGTTGTTTGCAGTGTTTATCAACTATATCTGGGTAGTTTCCATCACCTGAATAGAGATAAATATTAAACGATGTCTGCAATTAGATTTACACTTAAAATGTAATTTTTATTTCTAAATCATTCCAGTGAATTTGTAAATCCCATCCTTACAGCTTTCAAAAAACCATACTCTTCTTTTTACTCTGCTATTTAACACCAGAGCGCGGCTCCAGCCAAAACCTGAAATCCCACGCAAGGCAGATTATGTTCAGCTCTCTGGCTTTGTATTTTCTTCTTCTATGTACCTTACAAGCCAAAGCCTGAATTTAGCCCTAAAAGCATATCCTGAGCATACACTCAGGAGACCACATTCAGGATCCTGCCACCCATCACATTGAGCTGATGGTTTCTACCAGGATCGGTAGTAAAACAATCATTTCAAAAATGCCTCTTTACTTAAAGCCTTTTTTTTTTTTTAATGGTATAGTAGTTATGGCAACTGCTTCCTGCCACCTCTGCTGCCAAAAGCCACAGAATCCATCCATGAAAAAGAGCTCCTCCATCCAAACACATTTTTCAGTGGACAGCAGCATTCCCTGGCTGGAGCACACTCTTCCCTTCCCTTCTGCCAAACAAAATGTGTAACGAATGTGAGCTAAGAGTGAGGAATTAAGTGAACTCCTTACAAATGACTTTGTGTTTTTACACATACATGCAAGAGACAAGAAATAAGAACACCTCTCAGGGAGGGTTGAGGGGGAGAAAAGGGTAGTGAACCCCCAGAGCTGTTCAATGAAAGAAAATGTTTTCCTTTCTTAGAACACGTTTGGAATTCAAACTCTTAAAAGTCCTGGCATAATACTAATTTAAAAATTGGTGAGTTATTTCCCCTTTACCCTTAGTTTTATTCTACCTTCGAGGTCAGTGGCAGGATTTCTCAAGTCTGGGGTATTTCCTCCACAATGATCAAAGTTTGCCGTTTGAATTTGAAAATAAAATGTTCCTATTTTTGCTAGTCCCGTAACTCAGTTTCTGTGGGCAGTTCTTCCTGGTCTTGACACAAAATAAGGCTTAAATTTCTTGTTTGACAACATGGTTTTAGAGAAGCTTTACAATTGCTTTTATAGGCTGTATTAATAGCTATTATTTTCCCTCTCTAAGTGTAATTCCAATGCAGAGCTATGTGGATCTTGCTTGTCTTTCCCTTGCTTTGTTGGCTGTGACCTTTCAGCATTCAGAAAACAATTAGTACGTTTTCCAGCAGATAGCTGGATGCTTTCATGCCCTATTATTATGGGAAAACATTGTAACAGAGCACTGGAGCAAACAGCTCAATGTGCTGCTCTTTGAAGCCCCTGTGTAGAAAATGAATTTAAATTTACAAGAATGTCAAAAATTGAGGGAATCAGGAATGAGCAGCTGTTTATCAAGCAGGACCTCTCTAATATGGGCTGAATTTGGAAGTTTTCTCAAAATGCACCCATGGAACCATCATGATTCAAGTCCCTTGGAGGTTTTTGGCCGCCTGTGAGAGGATAAGGCATGAGTTCCAGGTCTAATTAGGCACTGCACACATTGGGGTCATTAATGATTTCCACCACAGTAGCTTCAGCGAGGAGATATTTTGCAAACAAATGACAGAAGCACAGTGTGGGCACCCAAACACACATACAGTACACAAGCTGGAAATCATGGGAAATAAAAAGGAAGGCAACAGCAGAGAAACAGATCTAATCTGAAATTTGAGGTCAGTATTATTAGCTTTACTTCCAGGTTCAGCAGCACATTGCAGCAACAGGAGAACCAAAAGAAATGAGAAGCCAAAGCTCATACATATGATGCCGTGAAATAATTTGATGTTTGCATTTCCAAGGATTGACTGATTAATTCATTGCTTGGATTTTCTCCCAAGTAAGTTTTGCTGGGTTGATCCAGGCCTACCCTAGCTAAAAATTAGTGCTGCCATTCAAAGGTTAATCCTAATCAAATATCCCCAAGTTCCCCTGAAATGTGAAGCTGAGCTGCAAGATTTCAAAATTTGTCTAGGCTTGCACAGGTCAAATGAAGTGGTGACAAATAGGCACCAGAAGATATCTCTCCCCCTGTTTCCCTGCTGAAGCAACTGGAAGACATAAAAGTCATAATTATCCAGTTTTAAGTCTCACAGTGAGCAGAACCACAGCCAGGAATGTACCGTGGGCTTCCAGGCTCCAAAGTAGTGATATAAAACAACTGTTCCTCTGTTTCCAGGATTTTTTACAACTGCTTTCAGCATCAGGTTTACATTCGCAGTTCTTTTTTCATTCCAGCCATCTCTTGCAGCTGCATCCACAGAAGCAGCTCCACGCTGCAGACAGGAGCACTGGCCCTGCCTACAGCACCTTTAATTAGTCAGGGCAGGTACCTCTGCTAATTGACAGAGAATGCCAGAATCGCTGAGGCTGGAAAAGACCTCCAAGGCCATCTAGTCCAAGCTGTGTTTGATCCCCACCTTGTCCCCGGCCCAGAGCTCTGGGTGCCACATCCAGGCCTTCCTTCAACACCCTTTCCAGGGATGGGGACTCCAAACCTTCCTGGGCAGCCCCCACCAAGGTCCTTTCCATGGAGAAATTCCTCCTGATGTCCAGCCTGGCCCAGCCTGAGGCCGTTTCCCCTTGTCCTGTTCCTTGGGAGCAGAGCCCAAGCTCTGTCCCTCCTGTCAGGGAGTTGTGCAGAGCCACAGGATCCCCCTGAGCCTCCTTTTCTCCAGGCTGAGCCCCTTCCCAGCTCCCTCAGCCTCTCCTGGTGCTCAGCCCCTTCCCAGCTCCGTTCCCTTCCCTGGACACACTCCAGCTCTTCAGTGTCCTCCTTGCAGTGCAGGGTCCAGCACTGCCAACTTGGTTTCTTCCACAACTGCCTGAGGCTGCACTTGATCCCCTCATCCAGATCATCAACAAAGACATTAAACAGGACTGAAGATATTAAACAGGACTGAAGATCCCAAACAGGACTGAAAAGCAGGCACCTAAGAGCTACAATGCTTGCGGCTGACCTTAGGCTCAGATCAACAGTGCCCCATAGGCTCTTGCTTCTCCCCAGAGGTCTAGGTCCTTATAGAATGGAAAATTTGTCTCACTTTGAGCAGACAAATCCATCCCTGGGCTCAGACTGCTCTACAGGCTGCATTATGGAACAATGGCTGACTTTTCTGGGAGTAGATCTATGAACACAAACACCGCTGTCATAATTTATTCCAGTGGCACGCTGTCTGCCAAGGCTGCATTACACTGCTCCTCTTATTTATTGACTTTTTAAAAGCCTAAATATATAAAATTGTTGCAACTGTTGAATGGACTTTCAAGAATGTAAAAAAAATATATATTTTGACACTGGGGAAGGGATTTCTCCCAGGACTTTTGGATGTGCCTCTGAACGGCGTTTATAGGTGCCTTTTGGATTTAGCAGGGAGAGGATGGGCACTTCACCTGTGCTCTTCTTTTCAACCTGCAGTGGGTGTCCATGGTGGGTCAGCTGGATTGCACATTCCAAATGTGTGTTCCTTTCCAGTGCCAAAGGCACACGGGGTTCAGATGTCCGAGGCTGAGTGAGATGAATCTCAGTCCAGGTCTCAGAGGGCTCCAAGTGTTTGGGAGCAGTATCCTGTTTCCAAAGAGTTTTCAAGTAAGAACTCAGTTCCAAATGGCCATAATTCTTTCCGAAAATTGACTGGATGAAGGCAGGTTTGTTCTGCTG
>VXBU01012597.1:24457-35066 GCA_013400315.1 Bombycilla garrulus | reverse complement strand
TTTTTTTACTGAGCTACCATTGTGAGAATTAGTAATGTTCCAGTTCAGCCTCCCTCTCTCCCTATCATCCCTCCCCTTGACATCCTCCAGCTCTTACTTCACTGCAAAGTTATCTTCAAACCCAACGTTAGAAACTGTACCTCCTCTCTGCTATAGAAACTATCTGCACTGCATTCAAATCTCCTCAGAATGTGAAGGTTGCAATGATTGTCAGAAAAATTTGCTCACCTACCCCTGCCCAAAATATATTCCTGCAGAGTGACCTAATATTTATGCTGCGACTTGTTTTCAGATTATTTTTTTTTAAACTAAAATATGAAATTGTTTAAAATCAAATTAGGAAGGCCTTGGAGAGATGCTCAAGTATTTGCTTCACTTGGCCTTGATACACAACATCAAAATTGTACCTACGGAGCTTTTGGAGTCAATTATTGAATTATATATTTGCCATGGTTATTAGAACTCAGTATCCCTATTGCACATCCATTATTGGCAAGCCTTCAGCTTCAAGGAGCTGGACATCGAGAATGTGACCATGAAATACACAGAGGCTTTGACTGCTCTGCATTGTGCAGAATCTCTCAGTGAGGAACTCCTGTTGCTGTGCTACCAGCACAAAGGGAACCCAGCTCCTCGCCCATTTGCTGTGTGTGTGCTTCCAGTATCTCTCCTCTCTTGCCCTCTTTACTCCATGGGGAATAAATGCAATCAAGCCAGCTGCTGCTTTCATGTCTGTGCAGTTTTTCTGCAGGTGGCACTCAGTTCTCTTGAACGTGCTCCAGCTCATTCTCTGAAGAAAACCCCAACATCCAAGCTTCTTATTCAGATTATAACCAAATCGTTGGGCAGTAAGAAAGGCAGAAGTGAGTGAATTATTGAACTCATTGGAGGGGACAAGCTTTGGTGCAGCTTTTTATGTCTGGTTCCTGGGAAGCTTCTTTTTATCCTCCTACTTCAGCTGTAGTTTTACAGGCAACCACATTCAAAAGAGGAGCCTCATAAAAAGGGGAGTCAAATATTTGTGGAAGGTGTTGGATCTCTCAACTTCTTTTGCTACCCAAATGATTTCTGCTCCGAGCAAAGGTGGTGCTCAGTGTTCTTTCATTTGTATTGTTTATTATTAACATGCATTTGATTAAAATCATGAAACTGAAGTAATTGTAGAAAATTACTCCCACAGGATGTGAGGATTCCTCCTCTAGCATTTTCTGTGAACAATCTCATCTTTATGGTTTGGTATAAATTAGAGGCCACTTCTGACTTCTTAGAGGTTATAAATATGAAAGGTTTTTTTCATTTTTTTTTTCCCTTCAACTATTACATCATAAAATGGAAAGTGACTAGCAAAAACACGTCTTGTCCTTCCTATTGCAGAAAACAAGCTGACTTAAAAATCAAAATCATCAGCCCTACCCATTAAGAAAGGCAGTGACACTCAGCCCCTCGACATACTTTGGTGGGATGGCTCCACATTGCACCCACATAAATAAAAACACCTTGGGCCCAGCAACCGCAGATTTATAAAGGTCAATGTACAGCTTCTAAAGAAACAAATATTTTAAGTGCAGTGCCGAACTCGTGGGTAATTTTAACCCAATTTTGCAGCTCACCAAATGTCACATTGTCATGTTTACAAAAACACGAGTTCTTTCATGTGGGCCTAGGAAAGTCATATTTGCAGTGCAAAGTTTACCTGTTTATATAAAAGTCTCCCCAATTTTCCTGTTGGTCTAACATAGAATTATCTAAAACGATTCCTACTTTTGCGCACCAAATTATAGAATTAAGCCAGTGAGCTATTTCTGAGTATTATTAGCAAACTGTGTGTGTGTGAGAGTGCCTGTGAGCAGGAGTAAAGGTTGTTTAGTGCCATCTTTTGGGTGGTCCTAATACTACAGAACAGCTTAATCAAAGCAATTACAGATTTGCCACCATTTCTGTGCCGAGGAAGCCACGTGTTACTTGTTTCTAGAGAGTGTGGGGATGACAAAAACTCAATGGGAGCAGGAATTGCTGAGTGTTTCCATGCTGTATAAAGTACCACCCTCCCCCCTCCAGCCCTTTCCTCGCACACAAATCCCCAAATCCCCAGCAGCAAAATATTTTCCTGTTTAGAAACATTCTTTTTTTTCCAGCCTTGGCCAGTGTTCATGCTATTTTATAAGACAATTATCTGTGTATTCAGTCACACCCTATAGCACCGAATTTCCTTCTCATGCCTCTCAACGTCAGATCGACAATAAACTCACGAATTTAATTGTTTATCTTCTGTCTTTGTTCAATATTCCTTGCTAGCTATAAAAGCAGATCTATGTCAAAACCAGACAAAACCAAACATTCAAAACTCCAACTTCACAGCTGCTCTGACAACGCAGAATTAAAAGTACATATAAGATATTGCTCTCATGGTGCCTGGTACATGATAATTACAAAATCTAGTCATAAACCAATGGATTTAATAGGCTTTTAAATAGGATTAGATTACAATGTCCCTTTGGAAAGGTTGGTGGTCAACTAATCTCACCTTAGGCAAGAAGAAGCTGGGTGTGCTGAAGTAGGCAATGCTTTCCTTTTGCCTTAAGGGGATGAGAGGGCTTTCTACCCCAACTCCTGGACAAATGAGACACTTCCCACAGCAAAGCCTCGTTTCACCTGGCAGGGAGAGCACAGGGCTTGGAGGCAGCTGGGCTGTGGTGCCCCTTAAGAGCACAAAGAGCAGGTCTGAGTTTGTCCTGTGTTCCCTGACCCACAGGAAGCACACGCAGGGCCAAAGGAATTACTCATGTGTGGAGCAGCATTTATTTACAGCACTTGGCCCTGGCGTCCAGAACACCAGCTGATCCTTTTTGTGCTATCTGTGAGGGTTGAAACGACATGCAGAGCAAAATTTTGGACAAGGCAGCCTCTCCAGCAAAATGCTGATGTCTGTAATTAAACTTATCTCTGTGTGGTAATGCTCCCCAGGCACTGCTTCCTGCTCCAAGAGCTTGTTGGAGGCTTTCTGGAAGTGTCAGAAGGTTTGCATTCCCCTACCCTTGGATAATCAAAGCTGCTCGCAAAATTGCATGGATTTTGAGACAAGCTCAGGCAGGGAGTTTGTGCACGGATGGTTCGCTGTGTTTTAGGGACATGGGTCTGGAAGCTGCTTCCTTCACCAGTGCATCCTTTCCTCTGCTGAGGTAGGAGGTAGATACACGTAATTCGGCCCTGAAATTCATCAAATTCAATTTCACAGCTCTCTGTCTCCATCCCTCCTGCTGGAAAACACATCTATACACGTGCCCTCCCTGAAGCAAAAATCACGAGTTAATGTTGTCACTTCTTGCAGTTTCTGAGTGCCTGATGTCATAGCTGGAGTGTTTATAGCTTTTCAATTTGTTTCCGACACCATGTTTGAGTTTGGATCCTTTTGAGGAGGTAAAAAGAGAATATTTTTCTTGGAAAGCTTTGAAATCCAAATTGCAAAGCTGGCAGGGCCCTCTCAGTTAAATTTGGGTTCACTTTTCTGCCTTATTAGCAATTTCTTTGCACAACCTATTTTAGCCGGTGTATTTACCATATAAAGCAAAGCCAGCTCAGCTGGCATCACTAGAATTATATAAATGTATGTTTTTATAAAGTGGAAAATTTTTACCTGTTTGCTAAAATACCTGACGACGCTTTGGTTTTTAAAAGTGTGCTCTGTGTGACAGCTGTGCGTATTTGCACTGGAACTGGGATTTTTTATACCATACTCGGTACATAAATGGTATTGAGGAACAGCTTCTGAGATTTTTAAATAATCAAGGAAGGAAAACTGGCTGAGGGAAGCTTGGAAATTGTGCTGATCTACTCTGGGGCCTTGGAGGTCTCAGGGAAGGGGCTACCCTAGATGGCTTTGAAGACACATAACATACAAGCAGAATGGTTATTGGAATAATTGGAATAATTGGAATGTCAGCCTCAGAAGTCCAAGAAGTCTCCTCCAGTCCATATCCCCTATTAAATCCCACACTTAATGAGGAGAAGCCCACCAGCAGCCACATGAGCTCAAGCCAGCACCTCCCCTGAGCCCAAACCAGCCCGGATCAGCCCCAAAGAGGACTCCGTGTCCTCTTCCCCCACTGGCATTTCCCAAGGGACACGCAGATGTCCCTCAGCCCGGCGTGCAGCCAGAGCCAGCCGCAACCTAAAGAATTTGGGGTTGCCTCAGCTGCGTCCCCCAGGGACACAAACTGGGCACCAGAGCCAGGCCTCTTTCCCAGCAGGAAGGGGATGTGATGTCCACCTTCCAGCCATGTCCATCTTATGGTCATTAGGGATGGCTGAGCTCATGCAGGCAATTAAATTAATTCTCCCGATAAAAAATATCCCATGATGCATCTTTCTGCCTGCAGTATTTTAACAGCATAGCTAAATATATTTGGAATTAAAACTTACAATCCTCTGATGAAACCAAAGGTGGAAAACAACATTGAGAGGAGGAGTCAAAATACTGAGATTAACTGTTAGAATAACACTGGGGAAAGCTTTCCCCATGCCTTTTTTACCTCTACTCTCTCTTTTTTAGAGACAGCAATGGCTTTGCATAAGGGTTTGCACATCAAAGCAAGAGGAGAGATTGAGTGACGCTAAATGGAAGTTACATGTTTTGTCAAATGACTTTCTGATGTTTGGTCTTATGAGGCAACAATGTTTCTTTCAGAAGACCTAAGAGCAACAAGAGTGAAAACACAAATCTGGTTTGCCTTGGTTTACTACTGTCTGTTTATTTCCTGCTGCGTCTGTGGGATAAACTGACACGGAGGATGGATGGGTGTTTTGTTTGAAAAACTTCATTTCTTGTAGGAGACACTGCACATGCTTCCTCTCGATAGCATTTGTAAACAGAGCATTTCAGCCAAGTTTTTATGAAGCTTTTGGTCCTGTGAGGGGTTAGCACGATGCTGGGAGTTAAGCCTGACTGTAAATACTCCCAGGAGCGGGGCCTACGTGTCTGCGAGTCCCCTTCGCTCCCATTTTGTGCCCAGCTCCGTGTCCCAAGGCTGCAGAGGGGGCCGCTCCTGGGGGAGCTATTCCCAGTGGGAATTGCAGTTGTGCAAGTGAGGGTTTGTGCCGCAGGGGCTCCCTGAGCTCAGCCAGGGACACACAACCAGGCTTCTGCAGGGAGCTGGGACAGACAGAGAGGCCAAACCTTCCAGAAATGGGAGGGAGCAGCAGAGGGAGGCTCTGGCTGCCACTGCTCAGCTCCTCTGTGTTGGAACCCAGGGGTTCCTATGATGCCTTTGGCCGACCCAAAACCTGGTCAGAAGGCTTTTCAGCCTTGCCAGAGGTGTTAGAGACCCTGGAATGATACTAAGAAAAGAATTTGAGTGTATGTCCAGGGGGGTTTGAAGCTCTGTACAGGGGGGTTGGAGATCTGTACAGGGGGGTCTGAGGCACAAGATGGAGAATTTTTACACGTGCCATGTTATCTTTTGTTCTTCTTCATCACCTCCATCTTCTTGGTGCTGCTGGCACTTTGGGATTGGTTTGACACAGATCTGGACAGTGTGGTGTGAGGGGCACGGGTTGGTAATTAATGATAAACATTCAATAGGTAGTTATTAGTATCAAAGATCAGAGCTCACCCGGGGCGGGCACAGTGTGTCTCTGGACGCGTTCTGTGCCAACCCTGGCAGGGCAGAGAAATCTACTTTTGATAAGGAACTGATAAACTGCCTTGAGAACACCAACAAACCACTGCAGACTCCTTCAGCAGCACGGGCTGCAAACCTGGACTGTTCTGTGCATTCTGGGGTCTCCCGGGGCTGAGGAGATCCCCACACTCTGCCCCACAGCTCCCACCTGGGCAGCCAGAGGCTTCCTCACCTCACACACCCCCTTGAGGACCCGCCAGCGAGGCACAGCCAGGAAGGGGCAGCATCAACTCAAACCTGGTGGAAACAGCTTGATCAGTTTTGTCAGCTCCTGGTGGTAGATTTTGGCATGGCTTGCAAACCATGCAGTGTGAAAGAGGAGCTCTCCCGGGCCCAGCACAGGCCTCCATTCCCCATCCTCCTGCACCGCTTGAGAGCAGGGCAGAGGAGTCAGCAATTAAGGGGGAAAAAGGTAACGCGAGCGGACAAGATCTTGTCTTTGCTCCTCACCATCCCACTCTAACTGGCAGTAAATTAACTTTCCTTCCCCAAGTTAACTCTGCTTTCCTTATGACAGTAACTGGTATTGATCTCCCTTCCTTTATCTCAGTTCACGAGCTTTTCTATCTTATTTTCACCCTCCCGTTCTGCTGAGGAGGAATGAGGGATTAACTGACATCCAGCCCACCATGATACCCTGCAGTTCTTTGCCTTTGTTACAACCTTTTCTTTCTCTCATTTCATTGATAAAATGGAAATATTAAGCATCACAATGTGTCAGCCCAATTATGTGATGATGCCTTGCCTCCAGTCCAGCTGACCTTGTGATTAAAACAGCGTGTCAGTGTTGACGTAGTGAAATGATGTGGATTTAGAGAGACCCAGATCCAGGATTTAGGGAGACCTTTTTGGAGTTTGTCCCATCCCTAGACACCTAACAAGTCTTATTGCCCTATATGCCCTTCTACCTGATGGCAAACAAAGATTTCCTGCTCACTTCATCCCCGGCATTAAAAGAGAAGCAAAAAGCAATCTGAAATTACAGCCTAACATTAGGAAACAAAGAGGGATTGAAGGCAGAAAAAAAACAAAACAAAACAGGAGGTAAGCATCCCACGTCCTGTTCAAAATGTGCATAAAATTTGCCAAAAAGCAAGAACCGATCAGCAACATCATGAGCCCCATCCTGAAAACTATGGCAGAGCTACAGGTTCTGCAAATGTCTAAGAACTGCATTGATGGAACAAAGGTATTTTGTCTCACTGCTAAGAAATTGCTAAATCTCTTTGTAACTCAGGTTTTTACCTGTTAAAGAAGGACAAGCCCCGCTAGGGGATTTTAGGAGACACTCATTACTGGCAGTGAGTTGCTCATTTGAGCCCCATGCCTACAAATCAAGAGCAAAGCCCATCCAAGCTTTTAGCAAAGCATGGATTAGATGAGTCTAAACACATCTATAAACTGTTTGGAGAGTGGAGAGTGGTTAATCACTTTCCTTAAAGGTTTGTGCCCCTTGTTAAATACACTCTGCCCATCAACTTTTGATTATCCAGCATAAGAGGGAGGAAGGGTGGGGGGAGAGGGGATGGAGCCAGGGTGAGGGAACTGATACTGAACTCCACTGAAAATATTGCTGCTAATTTTCAAATTTCTTGACACTTTTTATAAGGTGTATCAGCATGATGAGGGCTCTGGTCAGAAAGTGTGACCAGCACATCCAGGACAGCATGGAAACCTCACTGGGCAGTGGCTTTGGAATGAGTGTGGCATCACACACAGAAACCTCGAAGGAAAAAAAAAATTATTAATAGGCACAGGAGGAATTCCATTATTAGGAATTATTCCTCCATTCATTAGGAGGAATTCCATGGAAACTCTATCATGTCTTGCAGTGCTTGTGAAATCCTCTGTCCACAGGAGAAAGTGAGGGATCTGTTGAAATCCCAGTGTGATAAAAATATCCAAATGTCAGTGGAGCTCAGGGCACTATGAATGCGCTCCTTGCCACTTGCCAAGGGACTTCAGAGCCATTGTTAAAGCCATATTTACCTCCTGGAATATTCTTAAAGCAGCCATGCCATAATGCAGCTTTTTGGTTTGCCTGATTGCTTTTATTTCATCCTTTGCAGTTGCTTTGACCGTGAAAATTCAGATTTAGGTGAGCTGTTCACAAGAAATTTAGATGGTGGTGCAGATTCTTCAGTGGAAATACTTATACTCCAGAAAGTGAGACACAAAGTCAGACCTCAACAGTCTTTTAAACCACTTATTGTGAGATTTATGCAGGATGTATGGACAGGTCTGAATTCACATTCTCATGCAAACCTCCTTCTTCTTAAACAGCAGAATATTTGACTCATGCAGCTGGAAATGTCAGTCCAAGTTCCTGCTGAATCTCATTTTGATAAAAGTTTATAAAGGAAAGCAGAAAGAATTGGGAGCAACTCATTTTGAGTACACACAAGCCTACATGGGCTATTTAGCCATAAAATCTGGAGGCTGCCCAAATTTCTGCATCTAATTTTTTTAAAGCAGCTTTGACAATCAGTAATGTAAAAAGAGAAATTAAAAAGGGAAACACATTACAATGTTAAATCCCATTATTCTCCTCCAAAAAAACCCAACAGTTAATGACCTCAAAATGAACAATAAATGGAAATATCTCGAAGGATCACACATAACACAGACATCATAGAGAAACAATCTCCAGAAATAATCTTGGAAGTGTTTTTCAGAGGGCTTTTTCAACAGCATCGGGTCCTTTATCCCCTATTCAATGGGCCTAATGTGCCATCTGCTGTTTTAATTCTAATTTAATTTTAATTATAACAGTTTTTTGAACAAGCAATCATTCTGCAGCATTGAAACAAATAAGGCTGGGGTGGTTGCTTGCGTTGCCTTTTTGTTTGTTTTTGTTTTTTAGTTCTTGAAGCAACCATTACTGCAAACAGTGGTGAAGAAATTAAAGCTTCAGCATTGTTAATCCCGCTCAGAGACCAACAGCACTTGGGTCCGAGCCATAAAAACTGTTCCTGCAGAGCAAAAGACGATGATCTGACCCAAAAAACGATGATGTGGTGGCGCTACCTGGTGGCTTACTCGGCATTACGCTGTCTGGTACTCCTGACAGGATTTGGTTTCTTCCTCCAAGCACTAGAAATTTCTTTAAAAAGACCAATTTTATGCCTTTTCTGGGTCTTTATCTAAGTGAAATCCTGAGAAAGGTCAGTGTGTTTCTTTCGAAGTCTGGATTCACACAAACTGTGATTGGAGCTGGCACAAATTTGGTGCAATATAGATTAAAAATACATCTACAGAGGTCTTGGTGCCCTGAATAATCCAGCTAAACTCACAGGGGCTGTTCACAGGAAGCAATCCAAGCACTTACACGATGGCAGTCCAGGTGTGACAGGCAGCAAACCTGCTGTAAAAGTTCCTTCTCAACGCGATTTGTGTTCAGGGAGTGCAACAGAACAGTTGAGTTCTTTGCTAAAACACTTCCCTGGATGGTACACGAAGGCCAGGAAAACTTCTGTCCTAATCAGGGAACTGTAAAGCTCCCTGTAAAATGTAAGCCTTTCCACCAGCAAAGCTGGGAGATGAACCATGAAAATCTCCCGTAACAATTTTTTATAGGCGAGTGCCACCTGGTGGAATATGAAAAAGAGTTTTCAGCCTGAAAAAAGCCGTTTTAAGGTGGTCAGGATCTTCTCAAATCAGAGAATTAACATCAAAAAACAGCAGCAAAACCAAAGGTGCGTCTGGCAGCTGGGTGGACACACCTTTGGTGGCCTGGCTCTGGTCCCTGCTGATCTATGAGTGACACTGATTTCGCAGACAAACAAGGAGATTTTCATATTTTTAATTCATATGTTTTAATATTTTTAATTCATATTTTTAAATGCAGAGCTGGGCACACACAGCTCTCAAAGGTAAGGGTAGAGACTGACACACATTTCCAACTCAAGAGAAAAATCAGTCATAACTGAGTGGATCTTTCTGCTGCTGATGTATTAACAGGCAGCAGTCGCAGCCTCTGGAAGTCAACCCAGCACTTCCTGCTGTGTCCCAAAGAAAATCCCACAGCTGAGGCCTACTTCTGATTTTGCTCATCACTCTGTGGGACAAGAGCACTTTTGTTGAGCAAGTAGCTGGGAAATTGGGTTCATCTTTTCCTGTGTTTCTTTACACAACTTCAAACAATGTGCAATTCTAAACTAGCAAGATTTACAGAACGCTGTGGGAAATGGATGCATTGTCAGAACTTAGCAGGCAGTCAGACCATGCTATTGACACACACATGTGGTTCCAAGTTTCTCTGACATGGTTTAAATTAGGAAGAAAAGCCTTGGGGTTATTAGATTTAGTGGCATAAATGGGACGCTCCATCCCAAGGAAACAGTGGATACATAAAATTTTAGAAACATTTGCCCTATCCCAAGGCTTTGCTCCTTCTGTTTTCAGCCCTCAAGTTTCATATTTGTATTAAATGATGTGTTGACAGACACAGAAGCATCTTTGTTTAATTGGGAGGCCCAGGAGTTGTCACCAACAGGTACACACATTCTGGTTTTAGCCACACAGTCACTCACTACTTTGCCCTCCTCCTCCAAAAAGGCCTCCAGAAGCAGAAAGCTGGAGCTGTGCACATAAAGAATTAAGGGGATTAGCAGCACCACCATGCTAGCGTGATGGCTTCAAAGCAAAATATTGGCTGCACCTGCGTAAATGCCTCTGTTTAAGTGATTGGAAAGGAACCATTTCTCAGAAGTACAGGTGCATGACCGACTGCAGCTATTAGGGCCGAGAAAGGGCAGCAATTGCTTGGGAAAGGGGGAGAATTAAAAATGAAGAGGAAAAAAAGGAAAAAGAAAAAAAAAAAAGGAAGAAAAACAGAAAAGTAGAAGGAAAAGCCACGAAGGCGAGCAGGGATGCGTCCCTTCCCTCCCGCGCCACAGGAGCTCCGGAGGACCGTCCACCTGCCGCTCCCC
>VXBU01012597.1:0-23391 GCA_013400315.1 Bombycilla garrulus | reverse complement strand
GAGGCGGAGGCGGGGGCCGGGCCGGAGGGGCCGGAGCCCGCCGAGCCCGCAGGTACCGTGGGGACGCCGCGCCGGCCTCCGCGGGGACGGGGAGGGCAGGGGGGGAGTCTGGGGGGATGCCCGGGCGCCGCTTGCTCCGCATCCCAGCCCGAGGCGCCCAGCTGGGTGCGCATCTTGCGATATCCGCGGGTTTGGGCTTCTGAACGGTGCTCTCCTGCTGTGCTCACCTGCGCTTCCCCTCCTTTTTTATTTTTTTTAACGCAGAAGCGAGAAGCAGGAGGAAGAAGAGGTTCGTGTCCAGCCCCCGCTACGTGGAGACCATGCTGGTGGCCGACCAGTCCATGGCCGAGTTCCACGGCAGCGGGCTGAAGCACTACCTGCTGACCCTGCTCTCCGTGGCCGCCAAGCTGTACAAGCACCCCAGCATCCGCAACTCCATCAGCCTCGTGGTGGTGAAGATCATGGTCATCTACGAGGAGCGCAAGGGCCCGGATATCTCCTCCAACGCCGCCCTGACGCTGAGAAACTTCTGCAGCTGGCAGAAGCAGCACAACCCGCCCAGCGACCGGCACGCCGAGCACTATGACACGGCCATCCTCTTCACCAGGCAGGTGAGGGACACCGAGGTCACAGCCAGCCCCACGCCCACTGCTCCCTACCCCCTCTGCCAGGAGACCTCTGAAAAAGTGTCCAGAGACAGTCGCGTGTCTCCGCAGCTGCAGTGAAGCAAGCTGAAAATTAGATGCCCTGCTTTTTGTTTTATTCTTTTTTTTTTTTCCTTTTTTTTTTGCTGTTTGCACCATGTCTGGTGAAGCTCACAGTTTGTGCGCTGTCCTTGTAAACTCACAGTTTGTGCGTTCTGTTCCTGCCCCATATATTTTTAGCGTGTTTCAGATGGAAATTATGCATTTTATTTCTACGTGTAACCCTCGCCTATGTTCCAGAGACAGATTTTTGCAGTCATACCCATTGAAGTGCTGAATATTTATGCTCTTTCCATAAGTAAAGGCAAACTGCCAGGGCTGGATGGCTCTTGCCAAGGTTAAGTCTCTGATCTGATTAATAATGAAACTGCCTTTTTTTTTTTACAGGACCTGTGCGGTGCCAAGACATGTGATACTCTTGGGATGGCTGATGTGGGAACAGTTTGTGATCTAAACCGCAGTTGCTCTATCATAGAAGACGATGGTTTGCAGGCTGCCTTCACAACAGCCCACGAATTAGGTACTTGAAACTTTGCAAAGCCGTTCCCTGGGATTAATTGAAGCCGGCTTGATGCCCCCAGCCTGCACCTCCCCGGAGCAGTCGGGAGGAGGCAAAGCCCTGTCTTGGAGCAGGCTTGGACTCTGGAAAGCAAACCCGGCCTGCACAGCATTGTCTGCAAGAGCTGTGCGTGTGCCTGCAGGAAAAAAAAAAAAAAAGGGGGAGAGAAGATCCAGTGCCATCTGTTTGAAATCTGGGAGCATTCAGATTCGGGTTATTAATTACAGACCAGGCTATGAGCGGCTCTAAAGCAATATTTAAAATACTGTTGGTAATGCATAGGACAGACTTCCTAAAGTCACAGACTTTGCTTTTCTCCTTTTCTCGAAGGCCACGTGTTTAACATGCCTCATGACGATGCAAAGCAGTGTGCTGGCATCAATGGAATGAGCCGGGATTTCCACATGATGGCATCCATGCTCTCCAACCTGGACCGCAGCCAGCCCTGGTCTCCATGCAGTGCCTACATGATTACAACATTTTTGGATAACGGTCATGGTAAGGTTATTAAGCTTTCCGTTCATGTGGCGTTTCAGCTCTTGTGTGCTTTACTGCTTTCAGCTCTTCTGTGTTTTACTGCTTTGCTTTTTTTTTTTTTAAGTGCTTTCTGCTTCAGCACAGACTTAACCTCTTGCATGCTGTCAGTGAGTTTAGAAGAGCCTTACTTTTACAAAAATGGTGCCACAAGTGGGCTCAAAGCCTTCTGTTACAAAGCAAACGCAGTTCCCTTTTAAAACTGAACCCCACTGCATCACCTGACTTTTTTTTCTTTTTTTTTCCCCTTTTCAACTTTTTCAGGGGAGTGCTTGTTGGACAAGCCCCACAGGCCCATCCAGCTCCCGTCTGACTTGCCGGGCACGCTGTACGATGCCAACAGGCAGTGCCAGTTCACGTTTGGAGATGAGTCCAAGCACTGCCCCGACGCCGCCAGTACGTGCACGACGCTGTGGTGCACCGGCACCTCGGGAGGGCTGCTCGTGTGCCAAACCAAACACTTCCCCTGGGCAGACGGCACCAGCTGCGGGGAAGGGAAGTGGTGCATGAATGGCAAGTGTGTGAATAAGACTGAGAAGAAGCATTATGATGTAAGTAGTGAAAAAGAAATGGTTGGGCGCAGCTTGGGTTGCAGGGCCGCACGTGGAGGATGCTGCGGTGGGAGGGATGTGATTGCTAATGAATGAGCTTAGGGCAGGTTTTTTAATGAGTTTGGGTAAAAATGAGCACGGTGATGGTTTTTATGGTCTGGTTTTGTATGAGTTTTCCTGTATTAACTTGTGTCCTGCTTTTGTTGTCGTTGCAGACGCCGGTGCACGGGGGCTGGGGGTCCTGGGGGGCGTGGGGCGAGTGCTCCCGGAGCTGCGGCGGGGGCGTGCAGTATTCCTTCAGGGAATGTGACAACCCCATCCCGAGGAACGGGGGCAAGTACTGCGAAGGGAAGCGGGTGCAGTACAGGTCCTGTAACATCGAGGACTGCCCCGACAACAACGGTAATTTTTCCCCATTTTTGACGCCCAGAATTGGTGTGTTTTGGAGGAAAAGTGTGGACAGAAATGAGCTCATGCCCACCTGTCTTTTTCTCTACCTGCAGGCAAAACATTCAGGGAGGAACAGTGTGAGAAGCACAACGAGTTTTCCAAGTCTGCCTTTGGAAGTGGACCTGCGGTGGAGTGGACACCCAAGTTTGCTGGTGTGTCTCCAAAGGACAGATGCAAGCTGGTTTGCAGAGCCAAAGGAACAGGATACTTCTTTGTTCTACAGCCAAAGGTATTTCAAAACTGCACCTCTTCCAGCTGATTGTGAGGAGGGTTTTTATTTTCTCTCTTCATGTGGGGAGTCAAGCAGTGTAGAAATCTGAAATTGTCTTTCTCATATTTGAGCTGGATTCTTCCTCCACGTACAGCGGGATCATTGCGAACATGCTTTTAAGTGTTTTGGCACAATCCTTCCACCTCCTCTGCCCACTCCACCCTGGCTTCCTTCCCTCTCCTTCCACCAATCTGATTGCATTGAGATAGGTTTGGAAAACTCTTGAGGGATCTTTGCCAGAACATTGGTGCTTTCTCATACTGGTTACTAGTATGCTGACAGCTTAAAATAAACACGAGGAAAAATGTTCATCTTGCATAGCTACTTGAATTTGCTGTCATCAGATGGTGAGAGCCAGGAACTACCAGGGCGATGACACAGAGGGTTTTTGTGGAACAGCACTCCTAGAAATAAAGAATGTGCTGAGCAGCATTAAAAGCAATGCTGACAGTGTGCTTTGAGGACATGGCTGCCTTCTAGTGACACCAGAAAGCAGTGGTGCTTTTTTAATATGAAATCAGTACAACAGTAGGTGCTTTGCAGGGAGCTATTAATGGCAAACTGAGATTGTCTTCTCCTCTCGCTGTGGCACCATTTTTGCACGCGAGATGAAGTAGCACCACGTACCTCCAACTACCTGTGGGCCGCTCCGGTTTTTAGTTTCCAAAGCCCTGAAAATGACAGGTGCTGCAGGTTTTCCACCTGTCCGTGTTTCGTGCTACGCCATTTCAGAGCGCTGTACGTGTTGTAACAAAGCTCCTTGTGTCCCCAAGGTGGTGGATGGCACCCCGTGCAGCCCCGACTCCACGTCTGTGTGCGTGCAGGGGCAGTGCGTCAAGGCGGGCTGCGACCGCACCATCGGCTCCAACAAGAAGTTCGACAAGTGCGGCATCTGCGGGGGCAACGGCTCCACCTGCAAGAAGGTGTCTGGCACCCTCGTTAGAGCCAAGTGAGTGGTGTGGGGCTGCTGCCTCACCTTGTCCTTGTGGGTGGGATTCATCCATTCACGAGCTAAATGCCTCGATTTCAGGCGGGGTTTAGTCTTGCGCCGGGAGGCTTTTTCCCCTTCCTGGGGAGGAGCAGAGCACTCAGCGTTTCTCTTTTCTCCCGGGGCAGGCCTGGCTACCACGACGTGGTCACCATCCCGGCGGGGGCGACCAACATCGAGGTGAAGCAGCGGAACCACCGGGGCGCGAGGCACGACGGCAGCTTCCTGGCCATCAAAGCCGCCGACGGCACCTACGTCCTCAACGGCGACTACACGCTGTCCACGCTGGAGCAGGACATCACCTACAAGGGCAGCGTGCTGCGCTACAGCGGCTCCTCGGCCGCCCTGGAGCGCATCCGCAGCTTCAGCCCCCTGAAGGAGCCCCTGACCATCCAGGTGCTGACGGTGGGCGACCTGCCGCAGCCCAAGATCAAGTTCACTTACTTCGTGAAGAAGCCGGCGCAGCCCGGCGCGGACAAGGCGGCCGGCAGGAAGAAGGAATCCTTCAACGCCATCAGGGAGATCATCTCCTCGGAGTGGGTGATCGAGGAGTGGGGCGAGTGCTCCAAGTCGTGCGGCTCGGGCTGGCAGCGGCGCGCCGTGGAGTGCCGGGACCCGCGGGGCCGGCCGGCCGCCGACTGCGCCCGCGAGCTGAAGCCCAGCAACCTGCGGCCCTGCGCCGATGTGCCCTGCCCGCAGTGGCAGCTGGGGGACTGGTCCCCCTGCTCCAAGACGTGTGGGAAAGGCTTCAAGAAGAGGTTGTTGAAATGTGTCTCCTCTGACGGCAGCGTGCTGCCCCAAGAAAGCTGTGAGCCCTCCAAGAAACCCAAGCACCTGATAGACTTCTGCAACGCCACGGACTGCAGCTAGATAGGACGGCTTGGGAAAGCTAATACTCTTTTTTTTGTTTGGTTTGTTTTTTTGTTTTGTTTTGTTTTTATTTTTTTTCCTTCAGACCAGTGCACTGAAAAACACAAAAGAGGGCTAGAGGCAGCGCCTGTGTTTTTGCGTGAGAAAGTTCATGGTGAAGATCCGTTGAGGTGGGACAGTGCAAACAGCTTGATTTGGCTTTGCATCCCAAAAATCCCCTGCCAGCTGAAAATGGGATGGGATAGCAGACCCATGTTGTTCATTTCTCTTCAGCAGATAAGGCCCAAAGGCATCAGAATTGCCTTTTTTGAATTTTAAGTCTGTTATAAATTAAGCCAAACGTGAGCAGTGAGACACATTTCAGCAAACATTTTGGGGTTTGGTTATTTCTCCCTTTTGGATTTATCTTGTGGTACTGATCAAATCCCCACGTGTTGGAAGGGGAGGGAAAAAAGATAGCTTAAAATAATTGGTCAGGGCTTACCTACCTCACAAAGGGCAAAAAACAAGATTGGAAAAGGAGCTTTAACTATGTCAATTATGGCTGCTATTGTTTCAGAGAATAGTTTTATATAAAAATAAAGCCATATTCTCTACCTGTCAAGAGTAAGAAATATCAAGAACAAATATCAACTCCACAAATCACTAGAATTTCATTTTTTTTTTAAGTACCTTTATGTCATCCCAATGTGCCTGTCCATTTCTCTCAGCCACTCCAGTGCCATTGTGGTGACATGTGTAATCCAGAGGCTTGGATAAGTGGAAATCTGAGTCTGAGTAGTTGCTCTTTGTGCCTTCTGTGTACCTTCCACTGGCTTTTCTGATTCCAGCTTGGTTCTGCCTTCCTGCCAAACAAATTCATGGAGTGCATGAGCATTCCAGTCATGCTTTCACACTCCAGCCTTTGGCCTTACCCCAGCCAATGGATATTATTTGAGTTAAAAAGAAAAAAAACCAAAAAATAAATCCCATTATGAATGGGAGCATCCTCTGTGGCCTCTGCTGGGTTTGTAGCGCTCAGTCACTGATCAGGTGGGAAGGCAAAGCTGAGGGATAGCAGGTCCATCCACAGCAAAACGCCAGCATTCACATCACTGAAGATTGTGCCAGTCCGTAGACCATGAGAGAATATGGCTTTCCATATGTATATAGTAAAATATATTACTATAGATTTTATATACTTCATAAGTATTTTATATTTCTCTCCCTTCTGGGAAGGGCTATAATTTGTAATGAGTGCATATAATGAGCGTATTTATTTTTATACTTCTTGTCTAATGTGATCTTCTAAGTTATCGCTTTTTTAAAAGGACATATAACAAGGATAGAGTATTTATACAGTATAATATGTTACTAGAGGTAATAAATGAACCCTATAAATTTTGGAAATGGAGTGTCTTTATTTCATTGGACTAAAACCAGTCCATGGAGCAGAAAGAGTTTGGAATCTGAGGAAAATATTGAGCAAAAGGCAGCTAATTACCTGTGTTAGTGAAGAGGTTTGGAAAACTCTCCCCATAATGTCACCCACCACCTCAAAAGAGGTAATTTTGTATTTTATTGCTTAACCACTAACTCATCTATTTCAGAAAATGGAGTGCAACTATACTGATGCCACTAGCTGTAAAAGAACAGCTTGCAGAGGGAGCAGTGCTGTCAGCTGTGTTTAGAACCAAAAAAATGCGTACAAAAGCAGCAGTTTTGCCTCACTCTGGTGGAAAAGGAGCAGCCAACAACCAGAACCATTCATGAGCAGTCAAGAGGTTTCGCTCACCAGCTCCTGGAGAATTTCTCTCTGATTTCCTCCTGATGCTGCTTTTGCAAGAAGCCCTGTGTGAATGAGCTGTTCTAATGGCGTTGGTAACGTGGTTTATTATTTTAAAATGGATACTAAGCATCAAAAGCTGATTTTTGCTCCCTCATACCTGATCTTGTCACCACTGCAGTCAAGAGGAAATCTTCTGTTGGGCTCCGTTGGATTTTTGCCATGGAATTTGAGACATCAGTCATTTCTGGATACTTTTGGCTTTGTGTCATGTAAAAATCTATTAAAACTTCCTTTGCCAAAGTTTGGGCTCTGTCTCTGCAGAAATAGTTCCTGTTTTATTCCGTGGATAAAGCCATGGCCCCTCTGAATCTCAGAGAATTCTCATCACGTCACACTTCATTGGGCATTGCTTTGACGTGCAGAAATGCTGGGGAATAATTTATTCCTAACATTATTCAGGAGGCAGCCAATCCCTTTCTGGTTTTTATAGCTAGTTAAGAGTATTTATAAATACAAGAAATAACTACTTATTTCTATGAATGTGCATATGTATTTTATTCACCATCTGGATTAGGAAAAAAATGGGATTTTGAAGAGGGAGAAGAGTTATCCTGGAGCCTGGCAGACTGATGAGATGGGAAGTTGTGGTATCTGAGCTGGGTGAGTACTGTAAATGGTGTAACTAGAAAATGTGGAGTAGCTTTTGAGCTGGTGCTGTTAAAATAATAGTAATAATAATGTGATTTACTGCTTGACATTGTCCTGACAGTAGATGGGAAAACGCCTCAAAACTCTTTCAAATCAACATCTCCAAACAGAGAAGATGTTTCAGTAAAAAGTGAGACTTGCTTTTATCATTTTCATATCACAAGCGGGTCAGCAGATGCAAAGTGATGTGATTTGTTGCATTTTGTAGGACAAATAGGGATACTTTAGACAAAATGCCTTCACCCACTAGCCAGATTAGGGAATGGAGAAGAAAATACTCCTGGAGAAATTCAGCAGGGCATCTTCAGAGGAATAACCTGGGCTGCTCAGCAGACAATCCCAGAGTTGGGGCTGGGCTGGGCTCATCAGCTCCCTGTGGAATTGCTCCCACAGTCCGCGTTATCCCAGCTTTTCCAGCTGGGCAGGCTCCCCATCCCCTGCAGGGGCAGGCCTGCCTGCCCAGCACCATCTGGAGCAGAGATCAGTCCTTTGGGATGTGGCCATTGCCTGCCGAGCCCTCCAGGAAAAGGAGGTGTAATTAGGTGAAGTTTTATCCCTAGCAAAGGTCACCCGAATACAGCAAAGGGATCTCCTGGCAGGCAGGCAGATCCCACGGACGTGTCCAGGCTACAACAGGGGAGTAAGAGAGCACTTAGCTTAAATATTTGCATTTTGCCCCGTTGTGCACGAGCAGAGCCCTGTGTTCCAGCATGTGGAGGCAGAAGGAGAGCAGCCCAGCAGGTTGCACGCGCTGAATGTCCCTTCCTTGGCGATCTGTCCCCTGCTGTCCTAGCAAACCAGCTCCAAACATCCCCTCACGCCCGATATTCCCCCTCAGAACACAAAACATGGACAGGAGGGCAGCCAAAACACAGTTATCAGTTTCACAAAGCGGTGCTTTGGGCAGGGTGTTTTAACAAAACGTTGGTGCTCCCGAAGCCTGGGGCGGAGGGATTATCGTGGAGATGAAAGCAGCGTTGTTTGGACTCGCAGATGGGTTTTACAGCCCACAACAGCCCACGCCGGGCTTGTGCAAAAGGGATTTAATGTTGGGCAAGAGAAGTGCAGTTTCCACAGCCCTTCTGCCTGCAAGCTGTGCTTGACAGCATCAATGGGATAAAGGATCATCCTTGGTTGTGGAGCAGCTGCTGAGGAGATTCCAGGCCCCTGGACAACATCTAAATTTAAATATCTGGAACCTAAGTTGCTAAATCTGTCATCTTTAATACGTTGTACTTTTGTGTCATAGTGCTGTAAATCTGAATTTCTCCTATCTTAGGATCCTTCACAGATATTCCAGTTGGAAATTAGTGTTTTCTTCAGTATTAGCTGCACTCAGCTATATTTTCCTACAAGCACACAAAAAGGAGCTGCATGTTCCAAGAGGGAAGTAATATGGTAAGACACTATAATCAGGCGAGCTAAGAGCAGTGGCTATTTTAATTGTGCACCAAATATATATATATATTTTTATTATTATTATTATTTTTCAGTATAATGAAGACAGTATGTCTGTCCCAAATAATTTAAGTGTCTGCTGCCACTTTGTATCATTTCTCTGTAGCAAACTGGGGATGAAATTAGGGATGAGAAAACAACTGAAATTCAAACATTTTGATTAAAAATTTCTCTGTCAAGCAGCACAGTTTAACAGAGAATCTTTTCTAATTAGTTTTTCTAATTGAATACCTATACCCATCCTGGCTCAGGACAGCCCTGGTTAAACCTGAGACCAAAGGAAAATTTGCCTTGTTGTGTTTAATCTGAGCCTTAATTCCATGTTGAATTAACCCCAGAGGTCAAGCTTTGGTGAGAATATTTTCAAAGAGACCAAACTGTATGAGGAAGAAGGAAGAGAGAGGGAGAGGGAAAAGACGAAGAGAGAATTTTTGGGGAATTTTTAACTGTGGAAACCTTTGAAACAGATGTTGGAGATTAGATTTCAGAATCGGGCCTGGGCAGATTTAGAAGCGAATTAAACACAGTGTAAAGTCCATCTCCTCTTCCAGTGAACCAACACACACATTGGGGATGTGCTAAAATAATGAACACTGGTGTTTTCCATTTCTCATTTTCCTCCTGCTAGAACAAATGCAAAGCACAAAATGGAAGCATAGAGTGGCTCAGCTGCCTTTGATGAATATTTTTTTTTTTAAAGAAGCCCTCTGCACATGTTTCCTCTTCACTCTTTTAATTTATAATTTTATTTATTTGCACTTTTAAAGGCATAATAGCTGATGTCAAAAAGGAGAGCCCCCAGAGCAACAGCTGCCTGGCAGGCAAGAGGGTCAGAGGCATTAAAAAATATAAATGTCAAAATCCTGCATAACATAATTTTGCATCTGATCTAAGCTAGCAAAAGCCAGGCAATTCCGAGCCGATTCTGCCATTTGCATAGGGACAAAAATTTGTATAAGCCCGTTCCTAAAGCTCAGGCTGACGTGATGGATATTACTCACATGAGGACACTGGCTTTAGGGAAACTAAACCATTTACTTATAAATTTATTCCGGGGTTTAAATCAGATTCCTGTTGGTCTGACTTGAAAAATCTGTAAAATGATATTATTTTAAGTCTGTGCCGCAGATGCTCTCATCACTTGCATGGCTGCAAGTTAATGAATGAGAGGGTGGGGTGTAGCACAAGCGGGAGGAAGGGGCTGACCCGTCCTGCAGGAGACACCGCCGGTGCTGGAAGGACAGGAGGAGGGTATTTCACCTTCGAGTCGAAGGAGGAGATGGAGATTCCGGCAGCATCAGGTGGTTTAAAGCGAACTGGTCACTTTGGGGCTTAGCAAAGCCTCTCTAGCCAGGTTCCCCTTCGCAGCTCCAGGAATTTCCCTGAGCCACAGAACCATCAAAACCCATTCCAGCGGTGAACCTGCTCTCAGCTCAGAGCTACTGCGAGAATT
This sequence comes from Bombycilla garrulus, assembly GCA_013400315.1. Taxonomy (NCBI): domain Eukaryota; kingdom Metazoa; phylum Chordata; class Aves; order Passeriformes; family Bombycillidae; genus Bombycilla; species Bombycilla garrulus. The sequence continues at coordinate 13,077 of VXBU01012597.1, read as the reverse complement.
GAGTGGTGCCATCACTGATTATTTGTAAAAAAAAACCAAACAAACAAAATGAGCCAAGATTGGCACGCCACATTCCCTTGAGAATGGAGGAAAGAGCTTCCCGCTGGAAAGGGTTGTTCTGATGTCTGTTTGTGGAGAAGAAAAGCTGCTTTTACGGGTGATTAGGGCACAATTTGAAAGAACAGAGAGCAGTTCCCAGGCAATGCAGATCAAACAGCTCTGTAAAGGACCTTGCTAAATCAGGAGGAGACACAATTTAGTTCAGACTTAGCAGAGAATTGGTTGAGTGGCCTGACCTGAAGAGCAACACTGTCAGAGAGCAGAAAATGCAACTTCATAAAGTAACTGTGCTTTTTGTTCAGGTGTTTTCACCTGCCTGTTCTGAGGGAGGATCGCGTTTTTCTCAATATCAGTGATGAAGGAGGGTCCTTTAGGAGAACTAAGGTGAGGAGTGAGGTTTGACCTAGTGTTATCCAGACAGTCCCAAAACTGCTCCCACGAAGACCGGGGCTGTGTGGTAGAAACCAATTATTTCAGCGCCAGGAAAAATGGATCCTACAGTTCGCGTTCAATTTCAGCTGAATGTCAGGAAAGTGCTTCAAAGGATGGAAATAATTTGTTACTCAAGACCTGAGCTACTAAAAGATAAAGTGTTTGGGACATGTGTTTTTGGGACTCTAGAGGAGAACCTTTAGCTTTGGGGCGAGGTGCTTAGCTGCTTTTTGACACAATTCAGAAGACCGTGGGTTTTGCCTGAGCATCCTGAATGTCCGGTGGCCTAAATCTCCTTCATGTTTGGTTTTTGTTTCAGGAGTGAGAGCTTGTTTGCATTTTTTTTTTTTTTTTTTTGCTGGGTCGGTTTGACGGACTCACACAAGACGGGTCTGAGTCAGGCTTGCTCTTAAAAGCATTGCTGGCATAGTCCTGTCACAGGAGAGCACGGGAAAGCAAAGCACAACTCGATTTGTTATAGCTGTAACACCAAAAAAAAAAAAAAAGAATCCTAGTGAAGATGCATTTACACTGGCCCAAATCCTTTATTCTGTTCTGAGAGCTGTACCTGCAAGGCAGTTTAATTTGCTGAACTGAATTAGATTTGACTTTTCACATGGACAGAAATGGCTTCAGTGTTTGGCAAATGCACTTGCATACAGAAAATTAGACAGCTTTCTTTCTCGTGTGCTTCAAGAAATCAGAAATCCTCTTGGGAAGGAAAAATCCCGCTTTTCCCTCTCATGTCAACCTACGAAGTGCTGGGGCTGCAAAGGAGGGCGGGTGTTACACACCTTCTGTAACATATCCACTACCTTGAAATATTTGGGCTGTCAGAAATTTCAAAATATTTCAGGAACAGAATAGAATATGAGGTTTGCTGATGCCTCTGCCTTAGTGGACCCAAATTGTCACAAATAAGCATCCAACACCCTGGAGAGTCAAAATTTCACCTCACTTGCCACTGGAGATAATAAAATCCACCCCACATTCTCCTTAGCAGGGCCTGGGATGGAAAAGCTGAGGAAGTCTAAGAAGAAAAAGCACAGTGAGCAGCACATCTAAGAATGGCAGCATTGTTTGGGGAAACAACAAACGCTGGGTTTAAACAATTTAATGTCAAACAAATGTGCAGCCTGTGTCATGCAGGAGCAGCAGTTACAGCAGTGTTCTTTGGGCTTAAATTTAACATCAAGCAGCAGCTACAGGCGAGCTTTGTTCCCTAGCAATGAGATGTCTGCACATCACAGATGCAGGACTTCTTCAGAAAACTGCCAGATTACCGGATTACTCCAAGGAAAATTTCGCAATAGCCTTTGATTCCTTCCTGATGAAGTGATTTTCCACAACACTTCGCTCACTGGTAGATGAGGAGAGACTGGGGAGTGAAATGCATGTGGTAGTATTACAGAGTAACAATAAATGCAGTCATCAGTGTCTCGATTATGGAGTCTAGCTCTAGGGACACGCTGATAACAGCACATCTTCCTGAGGTCAATGAAATTCACTTTATAAGTGGAATAAAATCAAAACCCGTTCCCCCTTGCGAAGTCACAGCAAGGAGGTTTCAGCCCAGAAATGCTGAAGTCAAAATTATGACTGGAAGCACTTAAGCGAGTAGAGTTTGAAATACTCCACATTCCCCAGTCTGCTCCGGTTGTGTGGAGGGCAAGGACAGGACAGCAGCAGGGAAAACACAGATCATCCCAGGCCAGGAGTTTGCTGCTCCTTCCCTGCCCAGACCCTGCTGATTAATTTAATGTTAGCCAGGTGGCAGATACAACATCTGTGCCTTGCAAGAGGGGATTAGAATCCTGACTCGTTGGGTTTGTAGTGGTGTCTTTCTCTCCTTGTTGAGTTCTTTGTGCTGCAGCACTGCGATAATGGAGCTCTTTCCGGACAGAAGTTTCTGTAAGTGGATGTTTTGTGATGCAAAATTAAATTAATTGTAACACCAAAATACTTTTTTTGCCTTTTGGGTACTTACCTGTGGGTACTTTACCTCTGTTCTTTTACGAAGTGGTGAAATGCTGCTGTTGACTTTGAGATGAGGAGGTAGGGTATTATTTGAAGTGGTTTTATCAGAAACTACTCTTTAGTGAGCAGGAATTGTTTTGTTTGAAATATAAATATTGTGCAATTGTTTGACATGTAAATATTGTGCAATGCTGCAAACATTAGGTATCCTTAAAAGCTGTTAGCAGGTGCTAAAAGAAATACTGGGTGTTGTAACGGCTGGTAAAGATAATTTATCTCTTATGGTTTATATTACTATATAATCAGCCTTAGTAGTGGCACAAATAAGGATGCATTTTGTTTTTATTGTGGATTTTAGTCTGAAATCGGTGAAGATTATTTTTTTTTTAGTTTGTCCGTGGCTGAGTAGGCCTTTCAGATCTGGTGGGCTCTACATTAACAAAATATCATTGTGTTATTCAAGCACAAGAGCAGAGCATTAGTCTGCCTTGGTATCTGACCATATGATCTTATCTTTCTCCTCCATTCTCTTTCTGCTTGCTTTCTTTTTATCTTTTTCTTCCTCCCATTGTGAAATTTGCACTTTTCTTGGGCAAAGAATGCTAAATAAAAGTGTGTGTGAGAGAAAATTCATAAGGTGAGGTAATGTGACAACTGTTTTGAAGCAAAAATTCCAAACTTCCTGGTGAGATTAAGGATGAGTTTAGTTATAAAATCATTGAGATGCTATTGTCACTGCAGAAGAATTAAACTTTCATTTTCTTAGTTTGCATCTTGATATTCTTATTACAGACTGGGTTGGAAGGGAAGCAGGGATTTTTTTGTGCTTCTCTGCTCTAGAGGGTCCACCTGGAGCAGCATCCAGATCCAAACTCATAGAAATTAAGACCCTGGGACAGAGGAAAAGCTAAAACAAGCACCTTTCAGCTGTTCCTGTATGGAGAGCAAGGCAAGCGCTGCACTCCAGGAAAGGAGGAAGGCTGCACAGGAGATATTTCATGATTCTCTTCCTGAGCTGCACTCCCCAGTTTCCTCAGGGGAGAAAGATGGGCATGTGGGAAGGAGAGGGAGCTGCAGAAATTCAGACCATCCAGAGTTCTGCCTCCCCTCACTCGTGTCTCCTCTCTGTCCCCGGGGTCACGCTGCTCAGGCTTGGTGGGACAAGGCGAGACGAGCCAGGTTCAGCCGCGCAAATCCCTGTCCTCAAAGTGTCAAAACTGTCTGTCCCCACGTCACTGGACACCAAGGTGTGGCCTCAGGAGCAAGGGAGAAAGAAATATGGCGCTGCAAGAAGCCTGAGGGCAAAATTAGGGTGTAAAGATCCCCCTCCCCTCATTCTAATTCATTCAAAGGAGTAAAAGGGTGGCAAAGCCTTTTGGAAATAACTCAAAACATGGCTAACGTTGAAGGAATAGCCTTTCCTTTTGGCTGCACGACTGAGGTGCAGCGTTTGGGGGGGCTGTGAATTTTCAAGAGCTGGCTGATTTGCATAAGCACATAATTTCTTAAAAGTGGAGCTGGCAGTGCTGCCAAGAGTTACAGCTGGCCAACAATTCCCCTTGTAAAATCCTGCTCCTGCTGGGGTAAATTATTTTTCAGTGCTCTGAAATTTCTTGGGCCTCTGTCTCAGGCAGTGAATACTTGCAGTTTCATTTTACAGTTATTGGTGTAGTTTCTTAACATTTATTAAAAAAATAGAAAAGGGGAAAAAAAAGTCATCTATTCTCAAGATAATTGTGTCATGATGTCCCAGAAGAAGGATGGAGCTGGTGGGACTGAGGGAGGAGGCTGAGATTTCTGTGGCTCTAATTTTCTGACTCAGACCAAAGCCTGGATGCTTTGAAATGCTCTGCAGTTAAAAAAAAAAAAGCCTCTAGAATTTAGTCAAATGAGGATAAAAACATCAATTTCTCAAAGCCATCTGCAAGGATTCATTTTAAAAGCTGGGCTCTGAAAGTGCTCAGGTTTAAGATGGCTCAGTTACAGCCCCAGACATGAAATGTTGTGCTTAAACTGATGACAGTCCCCCCTGCCTGCTCCAGAAAGAATTTTTTTTTATTCTTCTAATTGCAAGTGCTGGAAGGATGATTTTACACTGTTTTCTGTAGATCAGTTCAGCAAGTCAGTAAATTTGATTATATTTATACCAATTGCAAGGCTTTAGAAGAGAGATTTTTTTGCTCTTTGAAGCTGTAAAGGACATGGGCGGCTTTAGAGTGAAGCCCACAATTTATCCTGGGTTATCACCCATAGTCCTCATAATCCCAGAAGAATCTCATGGTTTATTTCTGAAGTATTTTCCCAAATGTTTTGGGAAAGGAACTTAGAATTATTTAATATATGCCTTGTTGGGGGTTCTTAACAATGAGAGCAAGAAGACCGCCGTTTAAAGAGGTTTTTTGGGAAGAAAAATGCTTGTTTTAAAGGGGCTGCTGGAGTGGCCAGCAGAGTTGGGGCCTGGGCTGTCAGAAACCCCTGGTGTTTGCCCAGTGTCCCTGCAGCTGCTCACTTCGGAAAGGGCCACCATTCTCCAGGAATCCCGGTGAGAACTGGGTGTAAATCAGCGTCCTCTGGAGGGGAATAACGCCAGAAAACCGGCTCCAGGCACAGCTCAGCTTTAACGCAGCTGTTGTGAGCCATTGTTGCGGGGAACAGGAGAGCTGCTGTGTTGCACAGAGGCCGGCCCTGCCCTGATCGCAGCGCAGCTCGCTGATAAATAACTCCTTTTATGCTGCACATCTGAGGGAAGGGCTGCTTCCCCTGCTGGCCACATGCCTGCTAAATAAAGCCCAGAGGAAATTGGTTCTGCGTGCCGCTGTCAGGGAGGTGAAGGCTCAGCAGTGACCTCTGGCCCCGTGAACTCCAGGCACTGGATGCTCCACGGGGCTGGCGATGCCAAATCTCAGTTTTGCTCCACAAGCCTTGGCCGGGCAGGTTATTCTTTAAAGGGATTAGCTAGCAAACCTTGGCGAATGAGTTACAGGGGGCTGGAGCCCTGAAAGCAGGAAAGCCTCCCTGTTCAAAGATAGAGGTTGGGGAAATGCAGAGTAATTAAAAAAAAATCAGAGATGGTAGAGTGCAGAAGCTAAACTGTAGATTTATGGAGCAATAGTATTTTTGAGTAATTTATTCATCCCCATTAAATAACCAATGGCCAGCTGTGAGGCAAGTACTAACTGTGCTCTAAGGACAGATCTTGGTGATGAACGATCCAATTAATCAGACTCCTTTAAACCCTTTTTTTCACTCCTGGCGAAGTACCTGGGTGCTTTCCCAAGGTGACAAACCTGTCAGGGGGGCTGCAAGGAGAGAAGTCACATTTCAGTGTGATTTTGCAGTTTGATTCTGCAGTCTGACCCTGCAGAACATGCTTGGATACATTTGGTGTACCAGCGAGGATAGGAAGAATTCCAAAGGAAAGAAAAGGAAAAAGAAGCACTTGTAGCAACTCAGACTTGTGATTATTTATTGTGCTTTGGGACCCGTTTACAGTTAGACACAAGTAAATGCATTGAAGACAAATATAGCTGAAGATAAGCCTATGTACAAATTTTGAGATGATTGGGTGTGTGTGTCTGTACTGAAATTGGAACTGGTGAGAGAGGAATTCTGTTTCATTCAATTTGTAGGATGTAATTTGAATTTAATAGTCTTCAATGAAAGGAGGTAGGAAATTGAGGAAGGGAGTGTCTTGTTCGAACAAATCAGAGATTTGATTTGTCTCTTCCTGTGCAAATTTCCCTTAATGCCTGATATTAGCAAATTGTTTTTCCTGCACAGAAGTGCAAAGAAACAGAAAATTCTAAAGAGGTTATTTAGGGAAAGTAAATATTGAAATCTATGGTAGAAAAGCTTGCTGAGATACCTGATTTTAAATGTCCCTCAGATCTTAAAGAAAAGGAAAAGGCTGTTTTATATATGAGCCTAAATCCATACCAAAGAGAGTTAGGGATACACTTATCATGAGTCATTGCTAGTAACCCAATAGGAACTGTTTGCTTTTGCATAACTGGTGATAAATTTTACCTCTGTATATGTAAAAAGTGGTCCTATTCTAGGCCAAAAAAAAAAAAAAGGTCTAACTTATGCAATTGCTGTACAGAAATTGGAGTTCTCGTGTCCTTCTCAGCCTGTCCTTGTTTCTGTGGGTATTAGTCAGACCTTAAACAATGATGTTTTTCGTCAAAGATAAGCTCTCATGCAAACAGGAAGAGGGTGTAGTAAAAAGTGAACATAAACCATATACTGGAACTGCTGGAATCAAAAGATTTTATCAGCCTTTTCTTTTTTATTACGCCTGTATATTGCAATATATCCATCTATTGTTTTTTCTTTCATTGCTGTCCCTGGCAACAGGAAATCGTATATAACACAGGGTATCTTTGTGTCCAGGCTGAAAACTGTTGTGCAGAAATTCTTTAATTTGCATTATGAATTAATTAATTCCTTTACAAATTATTATAGTTTCTGGCAGATACAGTTGACTTGAAAATTGACTTGATGGCCTGTGGATAATGAATATCATGAGGAAAATCCAGTATTTCCCCACGTTTATCCAGCCAAATAGCCATGAAAATTTTCCTCTGTGTGTTTGTCTTGTACGTTCTTACAGTAGAAAACCCTTCTGCAGTTACCATGTGTGATCTGAAAGCAAATCAACTGATAAAAAAAAGCGTATTCAAAAAAAAAAAAACCTCACTGCTCTGCAGAAGCATTCATTGAACCCTTCAGTGAGGCAGATTTTAACTGTGGCTTTTCTGTACGAAATATGGGTACTGTAGAGCACCAAAGTCCCCCAGAGGTTGCAATTAATTTGGCCCTCTGAAGAAATTGCTGGAGTAATAGAGACATTCAGCACTTTGCCATCTCTTAATTTGCCTCTAATTTTGGCTCACCCTATTTCTCTCTGAAGGAAGCTATGCAGTCTCCCTGAAGCTTTTTAATTTAGATTCAAGGCAGGCTCTGTCACAGTCTCTTGCTCTGAAGATGAAGCATTAATGCTGCTTTTTTTTTTTTTTTTTTCCTGTCTTGTTCGTTCAGATTTATAATTTTTCCCTAGGATTTGTCCCACAGCGTGTTCAGCGCGGTGGTTCCACAGAATTGTTGCACAAATCGAGCCCTGCTCCTTCAGCTGCGCATTGCAACTGCAAACAACCTGCTTCTAGCAGCACTGCAACTCGCTTAAGTCACAAGCTTCTAAAAAATCATATCAGGAACTTGTCCCAGAAATGTTCCCTGCCTTAGGTGGCTGAAAGCCATCTCCCTGTCCTGCTCTACACTTGCCCTTTTTACCTCAGTGCAGTCTCGTGCTCTCAGCACTGTCTGGAGCGATTTTCCTGGGTTCTGTTGAGCTGAGGATTATTTTGCTCCCAAGGATGTGAGAGCCTGGCAGAACCAGAGCAAGTCCTGAGCTCAGACCTCGCTTTACCCTTCATTTTCTAGCAGCCGCCTCGTTGTTTTCTTGAGGTTGCTGCTACCCCTTTAAAAACAAGCATCCCAGGAATTTTCTTTTGAAACAGGCTTCCCCTCTCCAAATCCAATTATACTCTTTCAGCCGGGTCATTTTCAGCCCCTGAAAACTGCATTTCTGCTTCTTTGGGGTTTTTTACCAAATTTATTAAAAAACACGGCCGTGCCATGGGGAAAGCGAGGGGGATTTTCACTCTGCTGACTCCCAGCTCTGCTCCAGAGCCCCTCCTGGCTCAGGTGGGTTTTTTTGGTTGGGTTTTTGGGTTTTTTTTTCCCTTTGGAAACCACAACAGGGCAGACAGAGGCAGCACGCCTCGGCCGAACAGGGAGCGTGGGGTTCATCCCACGCAGGACAGGGCAGAGCTTGGGCCACCCAGGGAAGGGCGGCGGGGAAATCGCCACAGGAAAGCGGAAAAGGGTTCAGGATGTGGAAGTGGGAAACCAAACTTTATCACTCACATTGGCTGAGATAACAGGGTGCGTTTTATTTTAGCCGCAGCTGGAAAAATTCAGCGCGGCCTTGTGACACTGGCTGTGAGGTGACACACCAGCGCTGCCACAACTGTCAACAGAATTTTGGTACAAATTGTTTTAGTTTAGAAGGAATAAACACTGAACACTTTGTCAGCTAATAAATAAATCATCTCTGAAGTCATTCCATACAATTTCCCCCTCAAGTGTCAAATAGTGTTCATGTTGTAGCCATGTATAAAGACCCTCTTGTTGTGGCTGGTGAATGGGGCCAATAATGGGCCACATTGCCTTCTTCAAAAAACTGGACATCTGTTCTTAGAAAACATTAGGAGTGCTGTCAAATGCAGTACAATTAAATGCGTTCCTTAGCTTCAAAATAAAGTACAACAGTCCACGGTAATTTCTGGTTTTGCTATCTGCAGGGTGCCATTATCTGGATTTAAATGGTGATTATTTAACACTCATTGATTTTATTTTCATTAACCCCTCAAATTCATCTTTCAAACACTGCTTGGTTTTTCATACTTCAGCTCTCTGGGTGTGAAGCCGCTGCCAAGCTGAGATGCCTGGGGGCAGCAGGCAGCTCCTGCAGGAGGACGTGTCACTTGGGAGGATGCCACTCCTCTGCTCAGGTGTCTTTCTGCTGGAGCACTCAGCAAACACTTGTTGTGTAACATTTTGCAGTCAGTGCTGCACTGCCCAGCAGGAACAATGGAACAAATCAAGTGGAGAGGCTCTCAGGACCAAAAAAATGCATTAACTTTTGTTGTGAAATCCCGTATAAATTTCCTTAACCACACATGGCGAAGGAGGGCAGAGACCTTTGCTTCTGACAGCTATCAGTGTTTCTTACTTTTTATCTCTCCAGCCGGCTCAAAAGAGGCGCAAAGTTCACAAAATGCCTGAATCTGGGTCAGGAAATATTTCTGCTTGTTGCAAGCTGATTTCCCTGTCTGATGCATGCTGGAGGTGTTGAGAACCAGACAGTGCTGCTGTGTCATTGCTCTCCCTTCTGAAAATGAGCTGCTAGGAGTCCAAAAAGAAAGTTCTGGCATAAAACTCCCCCCTCTGATAACTGATAGCATCCTGTGCTCCTGTTGTCACTTGAGGGTTTAACCTGAAGGAAAAGAACAAGCATCACAAACTGAGCTACAGTAATTCTTTAAGAGATGGACTTGACCTGACCCCCCCTACAAATCCTGAATTTGTGTTAAATGGGCCCGGTTGGGGATGGGGATGGTGGGAAGGGCTCAGCTGCAGCTCCTGTGTGTGTCTTAGAAACACTTGGCAGGTCCTAAACCCTTCCTGAGGGGGCCTGAGGCTCCCCCTTTCACCCTCTGAGCTGTGGAGAACATCCCTGGCACCTTCTCCTGCTCTTTTCCCAGGGAAAACCACGAGGCAGCTTTTTGCATCTGTGCTCCTGAGCATTTCTCAATCTAAACCTCATCGGTGGCGAGGAAGAGTTAGGAGCTCAGCAGTTCATTTTGTACAGCACTTAGCTCCCGAGGTTAAAAATGCACCAGAAACCAAGATTTACAATGCTGCTGTTGGGATTATTTCCCCTTTTATAAATTGCAAACAGTAAATCAGTCTCGTTTAATATATCATGTCTATTTTGATTACGCTTTTGCTTGGTCCACCTTGGCTCTCTGGTGATTCCAGTCATATGAGAAAGCTCAAAGCCATGGCTTGAAACTGGGCAATTTTCAAACATCTCTATTTAATTCTGCAAGGTTCTACAGGAAATGCTGCTGCGTGTGGGTGTTTCGCTGCACATATATTAGAGCATTATGTTGAAACATGTATTTTGAACATAAAGGAGTTAAGAGCTGAAGTTTTAAAGGTATTTTACTTTTTATTAATCTTATTTTTAAAGCCAAATGATCTTTTTAAAAGCTGGGTCATAGAAATGCAATCAGTTTGCATGTTTTACCTCTTCCCCCCACTCCTGGATATGTCACACAAAATCTGAGCTTGGCTCAGTCCCTTCACTCGTGAGGTTAAAATACAACACAATTTAACAGTGCAAGCAGACGAGCTGCACCTCAGGACTGTCCAAGGACTGTCAGGATGCTGTCCATGGAAAATTCAGCTGTCCCAAAAGTGAGGAGGACACTCAAACCTCGCAGGCACCCTACTTTAGCTCCTGGAGCGTTGTCTGCTGGTTTGTGAATGGAAGGAGAACTGTTTGCATGTGTCTGTGTCAGGGCTTTTGTTTATGACTTTGCTCACTGTTTCCATTTCAGAAGAAATGAGATAAATCCTTTTGACATTCTAGCTCTTTGTCTTCTTGGCTCTAACTGATGGTGAATAATTCAGATTTGGCAAAGGGTTTTGTCTGCCCTGAAACTGCATTTCTCAACGTTTGCTGGCTGAATTTGCCAACTGTAGTCTGGACTGCAAAATTTTTACAGATTTCAAACCTAAAGAAAAGCCCGTGTGGGTTTGTTTGGTTTTTTTTCAGGTGTCTATTGTCCTAGTAAAAGATTTGGTCTCTCTCAATAAGCCTTTCTGCCATTATAGATCCCTATGGTTCTCTATCTACACATAAGTCACACTATATATCACTTTATTTCAATTTATGACTCTTTACAGTTATTTACCTGCGTGTGTGACAACATGTGTAATATTTTGGATGTGAGTATCAGGAGACATAACAGGACATTAAGAAAACACTGGAAGTTTTGTGGGGTTTTGCTTGTTTGGGGTTTTTTTAATGGGAAGATAGAGAGGACAAATGTTGGAGCAGATGCTCTGGGTTCTTAACTTTGTAGCTGTAGATACTTGGACATCAAAGAAAACCGAAAGCAAGCCTGTTCACTTTTTGAGACAGAAAGGTGGGGAAAAAAGGACAAGTTAGCTATTAATGTGCAGCAGCTAATGGAGCAGCACTGTGGGTGCAGTTAATAGGAATAGAGAGCTGGGAGAAGTTTGCAGGTTCAGCAAGGATCCTCTGCTGTAGCCAAGCCAGGGGATTTCTCAGAAGAATCCCTACCAGTGCTGGACCTGCTTTCTCTGAAGCTATTTTTAGCAAAACAATCCGAATACAGGATATTTGGTAAGCATCAGCATCCGGTGTTTATCAAAAATAAAAGCTCCTGCGTGATTTGTAAAGCTATAAATAAAGAGGTTCCTGTGGGTTGAAATTTGTATTGTTTGCTTGAATGGCTGCACAAAGAGCTGGACAGCCCCAGGGAGATGCTCCACTCCCTCCAGCATCTCTGCATCCCTCTGCTGGATGCACTCTGGGAGCTGCCTATCTCCCCTGTCCTGAGGAGCCCGGACTGAGCACAGTCAAATTAATAAACCTTTATAAACAAATACAGCATTAACACGCAGAGAAAACACGTTTAAACTTAGCCCTAAATTTAAATTAGTTTAGGAATCCAGTTGGTTTTTGACCCGTGACGACAGAGCACGTGCAGGACCAAGTTCAGGGTCGCTGCACGGGCTTCTTTCCTACAGCCAGTGCTTAATTAAATTGTAATTACATTTTAATTAGCTGGGGAGTGCCGGTGCGGAGGATGCAGGTGCGGCGCGCGGCCGCCAGGGGGCAGCCAGGACACGGCTGTAAATTTTTGCTGTAAATTCGCGAATAAAGCGTCAATAATGAGCCAGAAGCCGCCTGCCCTTCAGAAAATTGTGCAAAAAAAGGGTGGGTTGTTTTCTCTGTGTGTGCGTTGGGAGTTTTTTTTGTTCGTTTGTTTTGTCGTTTTTGTAATTTTTTAGGTTTTTTTTTTTTGGCGGGGGTTGTTTTGTGGTTTTCATTGGTTTGGTTTTGTGTGGGTTGTTTTTTGTTTGTTTCTCTTTTTTTTTTTAAGCTTAGCTGATGCAAAAACAGTGATGAATTGATGCTATCAATCAGCACCACTGTACAGTTGGGTATTGACTGCATTTAGATGATAGCATTAACTGTCCTTTGATCATCTGGGAATGTGAAGCCATTTGTTACAGCTATTTCTTTGAACGTGTGTGTTTCTTACTAGTCATGCTGTGCACAACTGCAAGAAAGACATTTTTTTTTCCTTCTTTCTCTAGTTCTGGTATCTATCCATCTGGTGTATAGGTGCATAAATCAACCTCTCCATGGAAGTGCTTTATTGTGGTTTTATGAGCCTGCTTTTGATGGGTTGTTGTCACTGTTCCCCTTTAATAAGTATTTAAGCTAAGATTTCCCAAAATGACTAATGATTATATACTTGAAATTCAAAACTGAAGCTTTTTAAAGCCACAGAATCAATGTCAAAAGCCTTGAAAAAATCAGGCTTCAAGGTCTCTCAAGTTAGGTATGTAAAGGCATGGAAAAAGTGTTTCAGAAAAAGAGTAGTCCATATCAGTATCTAATCAGTGAGAGTTAATAATTTTGAGATCCAGACCTCAGGTGAATTTGACCTGAGCACTGTGAAATTAGAAGCAAATAACGAAATTTGAAAATAATGTTGCAGCATTTGTAAGCCTGCTTTTCCCATCAGGACTGTGAGGGCTCCCTGGTAAATTCTGTGCCTTAGTGTTTGTGTCAAACTAACTCAGGCTGGATGATGCTTGAAGATTATTCCATGTGTGGGAGGTGGGAAGGATTTCAGCACGCAGCAGATACCCCAAGAATCGCAGTAGATACTCAGAGGTGCATCTACTCCTACTGCTCCACAATACTTACATTTATTA
>VXBU01012596.1:30234-41068 GCA_013400315.1 Bombycilla garrulus | reverse complement strand
TTATATCAAGTTGGTAAGAAGGAGGTAAACTGTTCTACTAAGTAATATAAGTTCAGCTTCCTGAATCAAGTTACAACCAGCAAAAAGAGGACATAAACATTCTAAACGTAGAAATACCAACCTAGTACACACTTTCACAATACTGCTTTTTAGTGAAGCTGGAATTTGTATTTTTCCTATAAAATTGAGAAACAGTATAAAAAAATCAGATTTTCATTAAAATTATGCATATTCAAAACTAATTTGCAGTCTGCAATGAGAATAAAAATGCTTGCATTAAAAGTAACTGTACTAGAGAAATAGCTAGAGAAATATCTAAATGTCTCCTTTGCATTTTTTCCAAATGCAAAGAATGTTTCTGTGTCTAAACAGTCTCTTTCAGGTCTGTAACCTAATCTCTAATATATTCAAATGAAGCTTCTAAATATCAAGCTGTTGTAAGATTCATGCCAAAGTCCTGCACTGGAGTGCTTAACTACTGCAACAAGTAACATTCACAGCCGGATCAATTTGTACGACGTACAATTTTTGGAGTTGTAAAGACCCCACATGAACAGAGGCAAGCTTCTGTGCAAGAGTAAACTCATGTAAGGACAGATGAAGAAGCCTAACTAACAGAGGTATTCCTGCATTTCTGTCTGAGTTAATCTGGACCATTCCTTTAGCAATCAAGCATGCTCAAGTTTCAACAGAACAATATCGGGAAGACATGCCTAAATTTTGGGGGGATTGTGGGGTTTTCTTGTTTGGTGGTTTTTGGTGTTTTTTTTTTTTGAGAAAGCAAACTACTTTATGGAGAAAGGCTTTCCAAGAGTTCTGAGCATAACATTATGCCATATGCCTCTGAAATGCCTAGATTTTAGCTTGTAGCTTTTTGTGTCATCTTTTATTTGACATGACATCTGTCATTTTTCTAGACTAATTTCTTGATGCAAGGTTAACATCTCAAGGTCTTGCACAATCTTACAGCTCAGTTTAATTTACACTGTATTTTGCCAGATATTAAAATAGGAAGGAAATTCTTGAAACTTGAAAACTACAATCTGGAATATTTATAGTGGAGAACACTGGAATGACAACGTTCATCATTCAATATTTTGTGATACACTGAACAGTTAAGAAAAATAAAACTGAATCCAAAAAAATGAGTGGACATGAAGTGATTATTAAAAACACTTGTTCACAAGGTAAAACTGACTATGGTAATATAAACTGCAGTAGATGAGATGTCACCATAGGAACTACTATAATGCTATCTGTGGGAGCAAGTCGAAAGAAAACAAACCAGAGTTGTAAACAAATTGTTAATTATAACTGTAAACAATTGTAAACTAGTGTGGTTTTTTTACATAGTTCTAGATACAGGGGGAAAAAGTACAAACACAATCAAAATGCATCTGTATCAGAATAAGGACTGGCATAGTTATAAAACCCCATACTCGGTAAGGTTTGTTTTGTGCACACAAAGGATACCAAAATGAGTAAGAAATAAAAGAGAAACACTTAGGTTCCAAACCATAACAAATTACAGCAAAACACTAGAAGGGAAGAAAAACTTGGCATTCTGAATGTGCAGTAAGAAAATTTTAAAATGCAACTCCTACTAGAATTATCAAAGAGGAAGTCCATACAAGGCAGCGATAAATGAACACAAGAACTTTTAAACAGTATAAATCATATCTAAAGGATTATAAAAAGTAAATTAAATTCATAAAATAAAGACTGAAAAACACAGAAAATCTGATCACGAATGCCTTTAGCAATAAGGAAGACTATATGGGGTACCAGCAGTTTCAATTTTTAAATCATAGTAAAAAATCTTAGTTTCCTCTAACAATTTTGAAGTGATGTCAAATTGAATAAGTAGGACAATCTCTGAAGACCCTGCAGCCTGACAACTTTTAAAAAACTTAAAATATGCTCAGTCATACACTATTCCATTTTGTCAAATAATGATGTATGCAAAAAAAAAATTAACAATGCAGCAGACAGTAAATTGTAGTACCAAATTAAAGGCTTTTTCCATAATTGGAAATTTGGCTGCATTATAACAGAACCTCAGAAAATCATCTCAGCATATTACCAGAGAAAGTTCAAAAGGTGAATTCTGAAAAAATGCAACATTTGAAATCATAAATGTTGCATCAAATTTTCTTTCACTTACATTAACCCGCTCTTGCAGCAACTAAAACACCCAAGTGAAGACTAATTTATCCATAGTCTACAGTTTCTAAAAGCAACAAAACCGCATCAACTGGTTTTGGACAGGATGCCATTTTGGTGCATGCCCCTTCCCCAAAAACATCAAGGGCAGGTTGGATGGAGTCCCAAGCCACTTGGTCTATCCAATGTGTCCCTGCCCATGGCAGGAATGTTGGACGATGTGAAACTTAAAGGTCCCTTCTAATCCAAACCATTATGTTATTAACAACACTATTAGGGTTAAAAACAACACTAAAAGGCAATCACTAGAGCTAATTACCCAAACAGACCTAACTTTCTGCTTTTCAGAACTAGCCAAAGTTTAAGCTTTTACCTTGTTAACTTTTTCATCCTTGTAACATAAATAACAAATCTCGGACACCCCATTAATACATTTAAACTGGATGCTACAAGTTGCTTTTCTTTAATGTCATTCTAACAGTAATTAGAAGGGATATGTACTAGTTATTGGATGTATTACCAGTTCCAGTAATTTTATGACTTGCGGTTTCATATAGATTTGTAGGGCAAAAAATGTTTTAGCTATACTTTCTACAATCGTGTTTACATTCAACCTGCAACTCAACAGAAAATGGAAGTCACCCATCCAAGAAAAACCTGCAGGATTTCTAGTATATGTAGTACAGTCAGACAAGAGACTTCCTATAATCGCATCTGCCTCTAACATCTAAAATGACTTTTATGTCATAGTGAGGTCAGCAGTCAGCTGAAACTATCAATACAATTGCTTAAAGGAAATGCATCAGTCAAATGCCAAATGTCACACTAGAGAAAGAAAATAACTTTTCTTTTTGTCCTTCCTTCAGCAGATGAGGAAGGAAAATAATTCTCAGCTCTCAACATGGCTTCACAAAAACAGGCTCTTGAGGAGTCAGTCAAGCTGAGCCTGTGATGATCATTCACTAAGGAGTCCTACCACTGGAATTTCTAGTTTCTGTTGTGCTTCTGTAGCTCAAATGTTGTTGGTTTTTTTTTTTTTTTACCACAGCTTTCCGGAGCAAGGAAAATCTGATCTTAAGTCACTTACAGCATGCAAAGAAAATTTCAAGAGCAGCTCTTGACATCCCCAGAATCTTGTTTCGGGAGCAATGCCCTGCCTCTCATGACCCAAGTTGCAGAATGATTAACTGTAAAGTTCTAGTGCCAGATACAGCCAAGAGATCCTGTGTGTTGGGCTGTATTTGCAGTTACAGAACAAGCACATGGAATCAGAAGGCACTTTGCCCACAAGCTTGTTTTTCAGGATCATGTTTTGGTTTTGTAGAATTAATATGAGCAGCTCTCTTCTGTACTCAAGTGAATTCTTCATAATAAGAAAACAGTACAGAGAAAGCACAGCTGACTCTGCTGTCACAGACCTCAGAACCTGCTGGACCGACCAGCTTGTGCTTCATGCTACACAAAGCAGCAGGACTACTTCCAGGCTTCCAATGACTACGAAAGAAGCAGCTGAGCAAACGTATTGCTCGCATACTTTAACAGTAAAAGCTGGGGGAAAGCAAGATTAACCAAGACTCTTAAAGCTATTCTCCTACACTATGCTAAATCTCTTTTTTTATTCTCTTACCACGCCAAAACTCTTATGTTCAGTAAGCTGTGACTATCGGTAATTTCCTGCCACATGGGAAAAAGTACCATGTAAATTATGCCATTCCATTCATTCCTTGAATGAAGGAATAAAGACACTGCAGCTATGGTAAAGCAATTTGCCAGCTGCCAGTTTTAAAAGATCTTCAATATATCCTTTGCAATCTTTCAGAACAGTAAGCACAAGAAGATAATCTTATTTGCTAGACAACTACTTAGAAACAGACATGAAAACTAATCTTGTTGAGACAGACCTTTGTATACACACGTATACATGCATGTATATAAATACATTCATATATATACATATTGAATGACTCTGAAGAAATTACTAAATTGACAATCTATGATAAAAGAAAATGTTTTCATCTTATCTTGGCTCCCTCTCAGCAAAACAAAAACAAAGCAAGGAAACAGAATGGATTGTTAAGTAACAAAATCTGTATTCTGAAGTGACATTTTTATTATTTCATTTAAAACAGAAGAAATATGGGGATTTGTATATGCTGAAGGAAGCCTACTCAGAGGAAGACTGCTAGAAGAATTGAGAGAAATCAAGAACAACCTTTGAAGCGTGTATTTTTTACTATGGTTGTTGCTGAATATAATACACTGTGCAGACATGGCTTTGTAATATGGCATGGGAAGATATTTTAAACACAGCTGCTAATCAGAAAGGCTTAAACAGAAATAAGATTTACAGCACTAAGAAATGAAAGATATACACTGAGGCCATTAAGGAATTTCTGATACTCAGTTTGTAAAAACAATTAAGAGAAAGCTCTATGTGTATTAGTGAGCCACTGGCCAAATATCTGTTGCCAAAACAATGTCCTTAATAACGGTCTTCTCAAGATTACCATGAAAAATATGTCCAGGAGATGTAGAGAGGCATTAATAGTGCTTTTCAAAACTGAGAGCAATGTCACCTAAATTCTTTGAACTATTTGAACTACTCCAGGACACTCCAAAATTATGATTTTGTTCCTTCCTGACATCATTTATTAACAAATACTACTGCTTCCTTTATATAAGAGTCTGCCATATTCATTGGTAACTAGTAAGAACATACAATATTATCAGGTATTGACTTACTGTGCTGCTATACCCTACTTGACTTTATCTGCTCTTTCTTGTGTTCCTTAGTGACTTGAAACTTTGTTTTGCTATCCAAAAATAACAGAAGGCTAGAGTACAAAATCAAGGCAAGTTTGGGGCCATCTATCCTGAAAGTATTTAATATGTGTTTTCAGTTAGGCATTGACGCACTACAAAAAAAAAGCCAAGCTTTCAGCACCCTCTACAGGCTAACTGTCTTGATGCAACTTGACTTGCAACTAACAGCTAGCAAAACAGCACAAAAACAGCACACTTCAATAATCACAGCATTTTAAAAAAAAGTAGGTAAACATGCAATTGAGGGCCAAAACAAATTAATTTCTCTAGCAGAAGAGAAAATAACTACTCAGTGAATATCAGAGCCTTTGGAAATGCAGGATTTTCATCCAGTTGTGTCAGCCAAATTCTTACAAAAGTCAACTCTCACCTCTTGACGTGACATGAAGCTGTGTGGTTCTCTCTAAGAAAAAGTTTAATGCCATCAGCTACCCAGAAAAAGAAGAGAACTTTAGCTTACCATCCCTGTTGGACAGCAAACAAACAAGGCCATTAAGGCATGTGTCAGTCACTTCGGTGATGTTAGTTGCGCATCTGCCTATAGTCTGAATCGTAGCTGCTGCAAACTGCTTATCTTGGCTTTTCACGTAAGTCTAAAGAAACAGGATTTTTGTTACTCAATATATAACTCTTGCCAGCCAAAGACTTACCATATTGTTCTCATGAGACAGACATATTCTATAATAAATTAAACTTAGAAAGCTACTTTGCACATGAGAAGCTATAGTTTTTCACCTCACTGTCACTTTTAGAAGACATTTTTCTGGCAAGCTTTGGTCACCCATGGCCATGCAAACCTCTGATTTCAAGACAGCTTGGGGCAAGGGCGGAATTACCCAAAACCAGACATTAGTTTGTATGCAAGGTTGGAGGAGTTGATGAGCTCTCTCTTCAGAGAAGTTTCAGTTCATTTAACTAGGAGCATCTGTGAAACTATGAATAACCTACCTGACTGAGAACCAGTACCTTTCACAGAAATCCAGCCAGAGAACTGAAGTAATAGATGTCACAAGCAAAGAGGAACGAAAGAAGGACAGACACTGTTTCACAACATAAGCAAAAGATCTTGCTGATACATAAAGATACTGGAGACCATAAATACTATTTCATCAAATGACTTATGGAAATGAGGTTGGCAACAAATACTAATGGCCAAGTACTGCTAAAATTAAGACACCTTCATATAGTGACTTACAGTGACAGTCAAGATGCTGGAATTTGTGTTTAAGAATATGGAATGATTGAGTTTTNGTAGCTGGAAGGAGAGTGAGAAACAAAATATTTGAACTCCTTTCCATGTACAAATAGCTCTCTTATCCATTATGGTATGAGGTGGTTTAATTTCCATTCTTGGAACCATGTCATCCTTGAAAATAGTTAAACTTGAAAAATTTAAGCCTAGGAGAAACATCCAACAGCGGAGAAAGAAATCATAAATAGAAAAAGAATACACTTATACACAAACCTGAAATTCTCGAAGTAGAGTTGATATGTTGGCTTCATTTGCTAAATTTGTCAAAATTTCAAGCTACAAAAAAAAAAACACAGATGTTGTCAAAAGTTAAAATAAAATATTATAAACAGTACTACATGTACACTATATTTTTATTGTATGTAAAATACATTTTAGAAATACCACTCAGAATTCAACAGAGTATACCAGATATCAGTACAAACTGTACCATCATCACACTCAGGAGGCATATTTGGCTTGCAAGTACTTGTAAAGTTTACAAAGCAGGACTCCAGGGTCTAGTGATGCATTTTTTATGAGGCCAAGCTTTACTGTTTCATTGCATATCAAATGGGATTGAAATACTTCTGTCAGCTTTCCAGTGTTACACAACAGGCCTCAGCATATAAGAACCACACAACAGTGTAAGAAGAAATAACAGAAGTCACAACTGCATCAGAGGAGAAATAAATTGCCCACTATATTCAGATGAACAGTAATAAAAGACCTTTGAACTCAGGAAAGAAACATTTGCATCTATGAGATTCCTCAGATCGTATTCAACATCAACAACATCAGACCCTAGAAGCCCTCCTCTTTGCTCCTGATGAACAAAAGGATACAACACATAGCATATATTGTTTAAGATGCTATGGTTCCAGGCTGTTTTAATTTTGAATGAAGTAAACTGAAAACACAACCCTGTCACTCCAAAGTGAAGACATGCCCTGTCACTCCAAAGTGAAGACATGCCTCAGAAATATGTCAGTATTTTTGACAATTGTTTTGTACTTCAAAACAATTTCATAAGACACATCACTAAAGGCTCTCAAAGATATGTATCTAGAATAGCATAGAAAGCAAGAGGATAAATGAAAAAGAGTAACAGGGAAGAGAAAGGGAGATTATTTTATAGTATAGAGTGGCTATCAATGGAATATCACAAGTATCTTCACCGGCCTTTTTCACATATGAACTATGAAAGTAAGAAGACAGGTGACAAAGTTTTCAGCTGATGCTACAGTTTTCAGGGAAATGAAGACAAAGGCTGACTAAGAAAAGCTATGTAAGAGCTCCAAATAGTAGAACACTGATTAACAAAACAGAGAAAAAAAATCAATACACGTCTGCAAAAAAAACGTCCATAATTGGGAAAAAAACCTTAACTATCCAGAAAATTATAGACTCTGAGATGATGACAACTAATTGTAGCTGAGAATTTGTGCTTAAAATAGGTTACTGTGAAAATACAAGCTCAATACTAACCAGTGATCAAAAAAGCAAACTTGATGTTGGAAAATATAAAAAAAAACCAGAAATCCAAACAGCATGGGAGATAAATTCAAGGGTGCTCCTACATATTAATTACTGCCAGAGGTCTCATCATTCTATTTTGAAACAGGTAGGCTTGAACTACAGAGGTAGAAGAGGGAGAAAACTACAAGATTTATTTACGTATGTAAGATGTTTAGGGTCTTCTAAGTTTTTCAGCCATCATGAAACAAATGAGACAACGAAAGAAAAAAACACAATTTCTACTTTTCCATCTCTTCTCCAACATATTATCAATTATTATGGGAATTTAAATATATCAACTTTCTATTATTTTTGGACTGACTATTCTTGGATAACAGTAAGGCATTTCTCACAATATTCCAGAAATGTATAGAGTATAATTTTGCTTCCAACTGCATCAAATTTACTTAAGTCTCATTGTTGGTATAATATACAAAAATATATTTTGTTTGTATATAAACATGAAAGTTTTGGCATATCCATCTTGGACTACACAACTGCATATATAATGTAAGTGCAATATGCACGTAAAATGAAGATAAGGAAAAAATAATGTTTCTTTCAGAAACCTTTCACTCCTAAAAACAAGTGCCTATGACAATCTAAAGCAAAACAAGAGAAAAGGCACATAATAGTAGACACTTTTTTAGCCATTGTTTTGTCAAGGACTTCAGATTTGTTAAAGAATAAGTACAGAGAAAACAAGACAACAGCTGAAAACATGCATTGAGATCTGGCCTTGAGGAAAGCCTAAAGTACTCCTGTCAAACATTGACTTCAAAGAAAATTTGGGACTCAAACACTGCCCCATTTTGTACAGGGGAACAGATTTAAAATCTTTTTAAGCTAACAGTATTGAAGACTTTTCTTCCTCATGAAATAGTCAAACTCTCAATGTTAGAATGCTTCGTAGGAAAAAAGTTATAATGCTCTCTATCACTGAAAGGTCCTAAAAGCTGTAGCGGAAAACACAGCCAAGCGTCCAACTTGCAGCTCAGTAACGGGAACTTTCAGAAAGCCTGACAAGTCTGAAGGGCCCTTATGGATTAAACTAAAGGCCTTGACACTTAGTGAGATAAAGAAACAGCACAGAATGACTTGTGTCATATCAGTGAAAAACATTTTACCTTTCTGTTGCAAACTGACTACCCTAGCAGAATATAGAAAAATTTGCCTTTAATAAACTCACCTTGAGTGTTTTGATCATAGTTGGATCAGTTGATCTAACATAGAAACTCTTCAGAAAAGGTTCAAATATGCCCTGAAATCAGAACATATGTAAGTAACTCTCCTGTGTTTTATAGAGTGTGATTAAAAAATTCCAAATATGGTATACCTTTCTCTGAATTGACATAGTGGCAATATTTTGCAGGACAATATACTGCACCTCCCTAGAACATGAAAAGAAAAATAAGTGTCATTCCACGAAATTACTGATACATAGAGTAATTCAACATGGCAAAGAAAGTCCAATTCTATTTAAACACAAAGTTAGTTATCCATTTGTTTAGGCACAAACATAGAAGGCAAAGCCTATTGCCAACTGCTAATTTGAATAATTTGATTCACAGGAAGAGAGACACATGATGAAGCCAGGCTCTCGTTCTTTAAAACTCCAATGCAAAAGTAACAATGGTGCCTTTTGTAGGCCTTGGGTATTTATTCAAAATACAGTTACATTAATCATTTTAATATAATGGCAGCAGCTTACAAAACCCTCACATTTCATCCAATTTCTTGAAATAAGTATTTCAGGATGACATAGCTGAGAACAAAAACATACAGGCTTTATCTGCAGTGTTGAAATAACTGCATTAATTACAAGAATAATTAATCCTTACACAAATAGCAAGAATCACTATGACCTTTTTCCTCTTAAGAATTTTTCTAAAAATTCTCAAAAAGAGCCAAGATCTCCTGTAACTCGAGGGTATACACTGGTAGACCTATACATCTATAAAGTCTAACACTTTCACATAAGAGACTTCACAAGAGACTATTTGCGTAATAGTCTACAAAAAACATTAAACATGTCTGGAGAGGGCATTCTCACCATTAATTTATGAGTTTAAAAGTCTCCACATGAGTGAGCAAAAAGAAATCTGGGTACGAGTCTGGAGCTTTTAAAGTGCAGATTTTGTGTCACCAATTGCTTAAAAACTGAGTAATAATTTACACACAATTTTTCTGAACCATAAGCACTCAAATCTTTGCATGATGCAAATCTCATCCTAATAGAGAAATCATCATACCCATTATCTCCTCTTACACAAAACTGTCTAATAGCCCTAAGGTAATTACAGCTGCTGGTTACAAAGAAAAGTGATAATAGGGAAGTACTTAAGTTCTTTTAAACCTATTTTATGCAATTTTTACGTAGGTGCATGGCACTAGTCAGCTACACGATGAAACAAGACTGGAAATTGCTATGAGATGCTCTTTCGGGCACTCTCACCCTAACTAGATTATAGCTTAGTTGGCATAAATTTAAAAGCCACAGGCAACAGCAAAAGCTTATTTCCAAGTGGCTCTAAAAGGGAAAGTGTTTCACCCAGAACGGTAACAGAGAACAGAAAAGCCATTCAAGACAGAAAAATCAGAAGACTAGTGCCATTTAAGGTACTAGGTGAGATACAGGAAAGAAGTGACTTTCCTTTTAATGAAACCGGACTATAAACAAGCAATAAACCACATGCAAATAATCCTTTCAACCTGTGAGTAGAGTTTAACTCTATACATTGTCTGCCAATTGCTTTAGTCACTTTACTCATTTTTGCATAAAGAGAATGGGAAGTAAACTGTACTATAAAGTCAAACACAGAAATAATAGGGATTTATTCTTTTCTGAAATAAAAGGATGAATACTGTACTTAGTCCCATTTTACTTTTTTACCAACTTTTAAACAATAGAGATATTGAGCGACAGAACTTTTTAAAGAGAAACTACTCTTTGATGGCAGGGCTTATAAAAGTTAAGGTATATCTAGGATGACGAATCTTGCAGACACAACAAAAGTGAGGGTTTTTTTTTTTTTAAAAAAAAAAAATTGTATATCAGTTTGTGTCTGTATGTTAGTTTGACATAACTGATTTAAAAAG